>BGNK01000961.1:0-181744 GCA_003297005.1 Symbiodinium sp. clade A Y106 | reverse complement strand
GGGGGGACGGCCGAACCGGCATCATATATGCTTATGTGTGTGAGTCTGAGTGTAGATAAACGGTCCAAAATTTTAGAGGCCGATGTAGCGCCTGTCCTAGCCTGAGAAAGCTCACCATCAACCTCCTGAAGACTACGACAGACCTGCACATCCTGCGCAAAGGAGACTACCGGTGCCTTGTTGCCATCCGATTTGGGGGGTGTGTGCAGCTTTGCCAGTTTGGCTTGCTAGGGTTTATTGATGCCGGGACCCGCACCGGCACGCGCGACGAGAAAAGCTCTTTGACCCTTTGACCGAATTCCCAGGAACATGCTGCCTGGCTTCGTGAGCAAGAGGCGCCCCACCCCGGTTGCGAGTGCTGAAACCAAGACAAAGACCAAGACCCTGCACCCCAAGACCGTGGCCTGGATGGGAGTCTCTTTGTGCCTGACAAGAGGCTGCTGCTGCCACGGAGAGGCGCCCTTGCTAGGTTTGGCAGCATTCATGATAGTCATATGCATCCGTAGCATCGCACTGATATCCGTTGTTAAGATGAGGATGCAGATCCTTACGACTTCCCAGCCTATACCACAAAAGCATTGAATGAGTGCATGCAGCGCTTGCTTGCTCCCGCTTTTCGTGTGTTGATGATAGACAGCGATAGACTTGACTTGTGTTCGCTGTGCGCATATGTCTTTGCGTGGGTCCAGTTTTTGCCGCTCAGGATCATCCCGTCGGCACCGCCTTCGGCAAGCGAGTCTGAAAGTTGCAGCCCCGCTGCACCTGCATGAACTCTAGTCTGACACCTTTGCCGGCGAGGATAAGCATGTACATTCAATATTTTCAAAACTTGTTTACCGGAATGCGGATATGTTCCTTAAGATGCAGAATGAAAATGCCTACCTGTCTTCGTTCATTGACAGATGAATTGCAGTGATGAAGTAATACAACATAAAAATATAGTAATATTAGTAAATTTAATCACTATGGTATATTGCATTACTTGCTTTGGCTGGCAGTAGCCTCAGGTCCAGGAGTCGCCTTCGATCGCACACAAGGTGTGCCCCACTTTCGTTTGTCATATGTGAGTTTCCGAAAATTAGGGGTACCTGATAAAAAGGGGTCCTTATAATACGGATCCTACTTTATAGGGTACTATATTAGGGCAGCCCGTTACATCATACAACCTTGTCGTCACGAAGCCGGGAATCGCAGTATACCCACCTGCCTCCAAGAGGACTGGAGTAATATAGGGGCCTAAATAATTAGCTATATTATTTTGGTGGTTCCTTATTGTAATTATGGTATAATGGGCCCCAAAACCCTATTCCAATTAATAAGGCCCCTACATTATGGATCTGTTTGTTGTTTGGCCTGTGCGTGCTAGGGACAAGCTCAGCAACTGATGACTGCTCAGCGCTGTTTTACTTTCCAAGAACGACCTGAGCCAACTAGCCGTACAAATCAAATCAGTACTGTCATTAGCAGAATGAGTATCATTGCCATTATCTTTTATTGGCAGTACCATTATACTTAAACTATTTGTATTTTATAATTCGTACAGTACTAGTAGACTAGTAGTAGTAGTACTAGTAGCAGCAGTAGTAGTAGTAGTTCTAAGTCAAACCAGGACAGCAGAAGGCAAGAGGCTGGCCCAGCCATGAGGACCGCGGCATGAACGGTACAGAGTTTAGAGTTTCAGGGGTTTAGGGAACTGTGGGCAGTTTCAAGAGGTACCCGAGTTAGGGTCCTAGCTGTACATGTACCATTACAACAAACATATCTTTTTATGCATGAGTGCTCATGACATGAGCCTGCAACTATCCCTCAACCCTGCACCTACTACCGTATAAAACCCTAAGGAAGCCCCATAATGCCACATCAAGCCCCATAAATTTCCAGATGTTGCACTTCCCATGTGCCGCCATGGCTTGGCACGATGCAGCCCGTGATCTGTGCCGAGCGCGGCGTCAACTCGCTGACGCTGGAGGTCTCACCTGGCGACGTAGAGCCTCCTTGGGTGGTGCCTGAAGTTACCATGATGATAGGGGCATGATGTACTGTCGCTTCCTAAATATGATAGCTGAAATTCAACATTTCGAAGCGACCTTTCGTAACGGATGCAAGTGGTTTAAATCTTCCATGGCCTGCGAATTACAAAGGCTACCGTAAGAACCCGTAAGGCTTGCTTGCCGAGGTGCAAGTCCTGGTTCCTGGAAGCTGGTTCCAAAGCGAAGAGTGGAGAGAGCTGGTGGAAGGCAAGGAGGTGTCCACCGTGCAAATTGTAGGCTCGAAAGCCCTCTACCATGTGCACGTTTCGAATCTGCAGCCCGATGCTGCGGTGCATTACGGCAGCTTATAACCTCTATGATTGCCAACGGTTGTTGATTTGGTGTCCCCGCAATTCATACTTGTGGAGCCATTTGTACAGCTGAGGAGACGAAGTACAGCCTGCGCCTCGTGCCCCCGAAGAAATCGGCCACGAATTGGAGCTTGCACTGTGAGTGCTCGACGCTGGGAAGGCCGGAACGGTCGAATCCACCTCGGTGCATTGGCCGCTGGCCAGAGAAGTTGCGGATTGAGTGGAAGGTTCGGACGCCGGTCGGTGCCCCGATTCTCGAGTGCCAAGTTCAGCAGTGCTCGCAGGAGGTTTTCAGTGTGTGGCAAGACGTGGTTCTCCTGGAAGATGTGGCCGTATCAGAGAGCAAGAACAGCAAGCCGAGTGACCGAGAGGAGACATGGAGTGCGGCCGTCCCCAATCTAAAGGCCGCAACAAGCTATCATTTTCGGGTGAAGGCCTGCAACACGGTCGGCTGGTGTGCGGACTTCTCAGACGAGGAGATATTCCGCACATCGGAGCCCCCAGATCCTCCTGTGAAGCTAAAGCTGCTGTCTCGGCAACCGGGGAAGGTGGAAGTGGAGTTCGAGTTTCTGGATGCCGACGGATGCCCAGTCTCACACATCGAACCAGAATTCTGTCTAAAGCCTGAGGGCACCAACATTACTGGAGTCATTCCTGGAGAAAGCGCGGACGGCTTCAGCAACATCCTGGACGCCGCGACATGGTGGTGGCAGACACCACAAAATTTCCAGCTGTCCCTGCAGGCGAGGACATAAGAGCCCCCTCCTGTAGGTCCGACACGTGTGCGGGGTTGTGGGTTGCACTGCCAAGATCGCAAAGCACACAGTTAAACACTTGCTCGAGATCAACGGACAGCATGCGTGTAGCGTGTAGTGAACCATGGCATTCGCTACATCCTAAATCCCGTGTCCTTGCAATCTTACATGCTTATTCAAGCAGTGGCTGCATTGGGGCATTCGGCTCGTGACCAAGACTAATTATGTGGAGTGCGGAGGCGGGCGGATGGCGGACGTCAAAACCTAAATAGTCGAGCTTTGAAGCCAGGGTCCGAGCCATTCCTGGCGCAGGTTTAGGTTTGCGTCTGCCGCCACTGTCAGGATCCGGAACCGTCCGCAGGTCGCCACGATGTCCGCCGCGCGACAGTTACAGCCGCTCATCAACAAAGTTGAGATCGCCTCCAAGAGATTGGGGAGGTTCGGGGCTGCTCTGCTAGCATGCCCTGTACTGCCTGTAGGCCTTTACATCACTAAGCCCAAACCGAAGAATCCAAAGCCCATAGAATCTGTCAATCATTGATGCTTCGAATATGCAGAAATGCAGAGAGAACCAAGTTCACAATGCAACGCGCGCAGACATGCATATGCAAAATTATTGGTTTGCTTATTAATGCTAATATCCGATACACATTTCTACCAACATGCGGCCCGGAACATTGCGGTATCATATAACTTATCAGACTGAGTTGCTTGGCCTGTTTCGCTGAGGTTGGTGAGCTTCGGCCCGAGCAGACGATTTGGCTTCGACTGTGGGCAGTGAACCAGGCAACTGGGTTCTAAAAATTCAGGCCTCTACCGGGCAGAAGGGATATCAGAGGTTTGGAATTCAGGCTGCTGGGCTCGCGGACTTAGAATTGATGACATAGGGATCCTTAGAGTGAGGGTCCGTATTGGGGTTCCCTGTTTTCAATACCGCAACACCCCCATTGGCATCAGTGGGTTTGGCTCAAACTCTGCAGCTGTCGGGCTATTGCAGGCTTGCAGTACGGAGGTTCCTTCCGTCCCACCCGTAAGCCTTTAGAACCCAGCACCCCAGATCTTCAGACCCTTCAGTTTGTTTTTCTAGGGACACACATGCTGGAATCCATGCCTGCTGCGCAAGAGCGTGCGAGTCGAAACCCTACTGTGGGCCCTAGACTGCCCTAGACCAGATAAACCCGCTAATCCCACTGTAAGCCCTGTAAGCCCGAAGCCCTAAACCCTCACGCGCCTCGCCTGGATTGTCCGAGTGTGAGCGCCGAAACACTGCACGATAAGTATCAAGAGCCCTCGATGCGGGCTTTTCCCTGCGAAGTAGGAGGCAACGAATTCCTTCCATATTTCCTGCACATGAAGCGTCTGCATGGCAAGAGATCTAGGCCGGCCGTTCCCTTGAGCCATCGCTGCCTTTGGCATGCCGACCCTCAGACAGGCAGGGGGTTGATGAGCTTGGTTAAACGATGTTGTTACAAAGGTTCTGCTACAACGCTTCTGCTACTCTTACAAGTGCTACTAGGGTCACTATGTTGGTTATGTAGGCATTCTGTGTGGGCTTTCAATTTGATTAAGTGCTTTCGGAACTGGGAACATGCTCTTAGTGCACGCAGCACCAACGAATTGCCAAGGAGCATGAGATACTAAACCCTAACATCACAAATCGAGAAGTGTCAACTCTAACATGCACGTCCACTGGTATTCGAGGTTTGCTTTCAGTATGGCGATCCGGGGCTTTATCAAGCTGAGGCCGCCAAAAGTGGATGACCTGTGCTGCATCGTCCGCGGGGCCACATGGTTGGAGGCCCTATCGAATGGGCACACGGGGGTTTCGCTGCCGACCTGTACTGGACCAAAGGCGACACGTAGTGCTCGTACTCAGTTCGCGTGTTGCCCGTGCTGTTATGTCGTGTAATCTGCAACATTGCGACTGTTTGAGCAACGGCCGGGCCCCGCTGTTTGCAGGTGCAGTGGCGAACACGGGATCCCGACGGCGCGCCGGTCACAGAGTGCAGCGTCGAGGCGGGTTGAGCATGTTGAATGGAGAAACAAACCGGTCACATCTTTTTACCAACCGTGCGCTTCACTGAGATGCTGCAGTAGTTGCGAGATAAGAAGGGGCCTCCAAGCAGCCATCCGTCTTCTTGCTTCACCAAATTCTTGTCAGCATATCATGTCGGCAGGTGAGTCGTGAGAACCTTCTCAGCAATTGGATACAGCTTCCTCGGAATGGCGTGTGGCGTTGCGGCCAGGGAAGGAGCACCTGGAATGCATCAGAACTTGTCGCCCTGCCTTGGACATTCATTTGCTCCTGAAGTGCCGCAGACGTGCATACTGCTGTTTCTGGCTTGTCTTCCTGCTGCAATGTTAGCTCCTCAGTACTGCCTATTGGGCATTTGGTTGGAGACTCACCCCTCTCACCATCAAGGCAAGTTTTTCCTTACCGGAAAGAGTTGAGTGGCAGAGTCCTGGAGTCAAGCTCATGGCTTTTGCGAAGCTTTCAGGCCGAAGGTCTTCAAGCTTCTTGGACTTGTGAAGCCCTGCAGAAAATCCTACTTCCATTTCTTGGCCCGTGTCCCGCCGCAGGCTTTGCCCTCCAGTCGATTCAAAGCCCCATTGAACGCTAGACTCGCTAGACCGCTAGAGGGATCGTTGCTTGGCACGCCTTCCTCCAATCACTCTTACCCACTGTGCAATACCCACTGTGCAAGGAATGTCTCCTAAGTGATTTAAACAGACGGTCAAATGAAATCTCTGCTGTGCTGAATTGGATTTGAGGTCTTTGGTAGTTGTGGGTAATCTTACCGTCTTGTCTTTGCAGTGGTACGTGGCCACTGCTTTCTGAGGCACTTGGCGAGCTCGGGCCGCCAGCCTTTCCACCGAGACCGACTTCCGTGCGACCTGGGCGCATGTTGTGAGTTGACGTGCAGCGACAATTCGACATTGTATTCTGTGGATGTGGCTATCTGCTTATCTGTCAGTCTATAGTCGCACGGACAGACAGAACTACAGGCAGAGCGAGCGAACGACAATGAAGAGCAAACGGAGCGCCGCATTGTATCTTCCTTCCCCTCTCTGTCTCCAAGCCAATGTCTCACTCTCACGCCTGTACTGTAATATTTCGCAATGCACACAGTGTTTCTATACATAGAGTCATGCTCATATTATATACATGTATGTACACAAACATGTGGACTGTGAAGCAAAATCCTTCTTTCTGGATTTAGTTTGAGAAAAACATGTGCATATGAGCATATGTATTTGTAGGCATGTCTGTCTGTCTGTATGTTTGTCTGTCCGGCTGTTGGTTGGAAAGAAGTTCCACTTCGGGTGTAGTGTAGTGCCGTAGTTGGCTTTGAATTCCGGGTTTAGGGGCTGGAGTTTAGGGCTTATGAAAAAGGGCCCTAGGGCTCAACGTAGCGCCCTCAAGGTGCGAGTTCGCGCGAAAAACGGAGTCGGCTGGTCCTCCGCAGATGCTCAAATCAGCTGCCGGACGGCGGAGCGCCCATTGAAGTCGAGGCAGCTGCAGTGCGTTGAAGCGGGAAGCTTGTCAAAAGACCTGGGTACTGTGTTTGCGCAGTACTGTCTGCAGTTAGCTATATAGTTCATGAAAATGTGGCATGCTGTGGCTGGGGCATTGGCATTTGGCATCGTTGCCGGTATTCATATGTTGCTTGCTTTGGTGTTTGATGTTCTGTGCAGCTCAGAAATTTTGGGAACTGAAGGAAGAAGCCACGTGCGGATCGAATTCAAGGTCCCTCTCAACTACGGGCAAGAGGAGCACATCAGCAAAGTGCGCGTGGAGCAAGCTGGAATGTTGGTTTGGAACGAGCTTCCATCCCAGTCTCTGGAGTTCGAGTGCCTAGACAAGGTTGACAGCTACTCGACCGAGCCAACCACTGAAGATATTGATCTTGGCCCGTTCTGGAACGCAGAACTCAAGCTAAGGGCTTTTGCAGTTGTTGTTCGTGGCTTGGAACCGAACTCCCATTATACTTTTCGCTTGGATGTTGCCAATGAAGTAGGCTGGAGCCGGCTTAAGTCAGATCCGTTCTCCTGTCACACCGTGTGCCGGCCACATGTTCCCAAGCTGCGGGAGGGGCCGCACTGCGTGCCTTACGAGCTACGAGTGTCTTGGGATCAGAGAGACCCGTTGGGTGGTGCTGTCCTGGAGTGGGAAGCACAAATTTGTGAGTCCTCTCTTTTCACCTTGTTCTCCAGCTGGGCAGCTGCGAAGGATTTCCTGGTCCTGCGCCAGCCAACGCTGCACGACATGGTCTGCGAAGATGAGGAGCTGGCCATTAACACAACCTGGGAAGCTAGCTTTGGTTGCTTAAAACCTGCCGTGGAATATGTCATGCGATTGCGCACAGGCAATACAGCGGGCTGGTCTGAATGGTCAGAGCCCTTGCAGGCTGTCACAGCATGTCCACCAAGCATCTCCAGATGTTCGTTGGTACAAGTCCCTGGCAATATGCCTGGGAGTCAACCAGACTGGATTGTGGACATTCTGGTAGATGAGCGTGGCTCGCGTGCCTTCCTTTGCGCGGTTGACTTCAGCTGCACATTACGTGATGCCACCTTCGTCGATCCGAAGAGCACCCTGAGCAGCAGCACTGTGGCCAGGCACATCATCAATGGCAGCTGGAGAGCACGCTTTCCCGGAGATCTACTTCCAGCTGGTAGCCAAAAAGTTTCAGTCACTGTAACTGTTGCCAATGATGCCGGTTGGAGTGCCACTGTTCGCAAGTCGTCAGAGGACACAGACGGGCAAACCAAGACCTTGAGCTGGGACATGCCATCTACTTCAACATCGCCCAGTGCCCTACCTGCCGTGGCTGAACTTGGTCACAGTTTGAAGGCGTTCCTGGTGATGATGGGAGAGAAGCTGGGCGACATGGCCAGCACCATGCAAAAATCACAGCAGCGAATGTGCCACGAATGCTTGAATTGTGCGCAGCACATGCAATTCTATAGCAACAGTAGCATATCAGCATACGCACGACTTCTGTATCGTGCATGTCGTGTGACAAGGTGATGCTCGGAAAGAGATGTCATCATTGAGCTCAGCCACTTCTACAGTTCCTAGCAGGTGGACGACGGAGCAGTTACAGCGGCTGTCGCACCGAGCAGAACGCATCGACTTGGCACAGGAGACTCTCAGAAGCTCTGAATGCAAGATGCTGATGCTTTCATTTTGCTGTGCTTTTCTGACTTCCTGCCCAACGGTGAACTACCATTGCGATTGTTGCGAAATTATGTTCTTCGCAACAATCCATGGCTTAGCATGACGATGTTTACCGGTACCTGTTGCTGCTGATGGCTTCTGCTTGTGGGTTGTGACTTCGCGCATTCACCACCACGACCACGCCGCCGCCAGAGCGACCGCCACCGCCACTGCTGCTACTGCTACTACCACTCCCCTCCTGCTGCTGCCGCTGCTACTACTGTTGCCATTACTGGCGTGCCCGGTGGGTTACTACTACTACTACTACCACTGCTACTTGACGAGAGTACTTACCTTGACCTGCCCCCCAAACCCTGAGAAGCACCCGCGCCGCGTAAAGAATGCCATGGCTTTCCTGGCCCATGATCCTTACCGCTTTCACTGCAGGACCATCTGAGAGATGGAAAAAGCAATATGCATATGGATGTACATGTTGCATATATACATACGGTGGTCATGGCTTGTCGATACCTGTATTGCTTTGTGCCTGGTTACAGTATTCAGGGAGAACCACTGGACGGGATGCCAAAGAGAGCGGAGCCGGTTCGTGCCCCCTGCTTTCGTCAGAACGTGAGACAACTTGTACGCTGGGGCACACCATGTGGATGAAAGCTCGACAGTACAGAGGCGACACCCTCGTTGGACGACAGATGTATGTCCACATATGCTGGATTGGAACCCCATTGGCCTGGTCGCTGCAAACTCTGAAGAATGAACTGAACTCTCTGCATGGTTGACGACTCTGACAGCCGAGAAGTTGATTATTGCCTGATGCTGAGACGAGCTGGGATACTCTCTTGCTGTCACACGATTCTGCAGACTGGGACTCTCTCTCTGGCGCATAATATCTGCTGACTATCAAGCCACACGGTCCGTCGCGGCTTGTATGTATGATTTGCTGCTGTCAGTATTCTGCTGAAAAAGAGGAGTATGACAAAGCTGGTCGCTGCTGTTGTTGACGACGTGAGCCCCGGGATGCCAATAATATACGTGCGAGAACAGAGTTGAAATAAAGACCGACATTCCTGCGAGTGTACTCTTGACTGGCGACCGGAGTGTGTGCTTTGTGGGATGCTTGCCCACAGACTCACTGGATGGCTAGTGGCAGGCAGTGACGGATCGACGGATCACCCTGACCCGTGACCGATGCTCGGAGCTGCGAAATGTGAAGGCAAGAGGCTGGCAGACAAAAACAACATAAAACAATGGAAATCCTGCCAGCCTGTACCCTGAGAGCAGTGGATCGCGATCTGGGCGGGATGGGTGACTCGTGCAAACAATTTAAGCGGTGGGTGAGACGGGACATTCACAGCAGTTGCAGAGATGCTGTACAAATCAGAAGTGCATGGAGAGGTCATGATTGCTGCATGAATTGGTGCAAGAGTTTAATTGAGAATTGGTTCGATTCCAGCATGTGTCAGAATAATTTGGAAGAGGCTATAATGCAAGCCTGGCTGCATCAACAAACGGCATTTTGCCGGCAACACGCGCGCGGACCTCTCGGCACGATGCTTGCATGATGACATGGTGGGTGATACCTGCTGAAACTGTCATGGAGTTCACCGACTTAACAGTGTAACCTTGCTTCGTGAATCATCAGCCATGCAAGAGGCAACAACTACTGCTACTACTACTGCTACTACTGCTACGACTACCACTACAACTACGACAACTACGACAACAACAACAACTACTACTACTACTAGTACTACTACTAGCAGTCGTCCTCCTCCTCCTGCTCTTGCTTCTTCTCCTACTCGGGATCAGGATTTGGGAAGTCCCTGCCCTTCACTTTGACCCGAGGAAGCTTGCAGGCGGCCAGTGGAAAGCCCGAGAGGTGCGAGAGCTGGTTGGCCTCGTGTGGCGAAAGGCTTGCATACAAAAACCAGGTGATGGACAAAGAAAGGACGGCTGCAAAGGCACGTGTAATTCACCATGTGCCTCTCTGGGAAGATTTTTCGCAAAACGGCTTCGCGACTGCTGGTCTACTGAAAGACTTCGAGTTGTTGGTTGAGGGCTGCATGTGGCTAGAGCATGTGCGGAACATGCAGTTGGATCCTTTGTGGGCTCGACTGTGTCATATCTCCGGTGATGGCAAGCAGAGTCAGACGGTGGAGCCTGTTGGCCAGCACCCGGCTCGCGTAGTTCGACTCTGGGCAGACAAGAGAGAAGCCTGGGCCGCAAGGTTTGATGCTCAGCTCGTGAGCATCACCAAGCAGGCTCTCACCACGGCGGGGCAGCTGCTGGCGACTGCGCGGAGCTTACCTACTGATGCAGTACGCACGAGTGGCTTCCTTCGATCGGCCCTGGTTCGGACGGACAGAACGGAAAACCTACCGGATATCCGCACAAATACTGGCCTAGCCTGCCTTGAACCTTCATTTTGCGCAGAGCTTCGTGAGCAGACGCTGCTGGGCTTGACTGCTCTGAAAAATTTGCGGACAAGCGCAGATCAGCAGTTGCGCAAGCTCAATCGAGCCCTCCAGCTCTTGGCCGTCGCCTCAACACAGCCGGAGCACGATGGCACCGGTGCTCCAGAGGGAGGTGCTCACAGCTTTCCAGAGGTGAGTGTGACGGACAAACTTTCTCAAACAGCTTTGGGCCTGATTCTCACCATGGTGATGCCTGTGCCCGGCACAGTGGAGCTAGGCGTGGTCTCCATCGGCGCATTGTGGCTGCAGGGTGATTCTGCCGGGAAGCACCTGGTTGTCGAGCATTCCCCCGGCCCGGACTTCGACCCATTTGGCCGCTTTCAACAGCAAGCAAGACCAAGCGCGCTGAAACTCCTTGCCAACTGGACGCAGGAGCCGCAGGATGTGATGGATGCAACCAGCGCCCAGACAAGCGATGCTCCACCAAGCTCCAGTGAAGGAATGCCCGCAACTGCATCAAGCTCGCAGCTGCAGCCAGGGACGGTCTTGGTGCACAATGCTGCATCGAGAATGATCACAGCGCCTCGCTGGAGATCTAAGCAGCGCTGAAGGGAATGACTGAACACTGCAAGTCTTATATCGGCACCTGGCTTCTGTTTTTCCGCTTGCCCACTTCCCCCGACATAGCAGACCTAATCCCTGCAGGTGAGGGTCCTCGATCAAGGCCGGCCTGCTCTGTCCAAAAACAAGGTGAGCGAAAGCCTTGAAGAGAGAGCCACCGATGCCTGAAAGGTCGAAACATTGCCGTGTGGGCGTACGAGAAGGTGCAGGATGCTTGACTGCAGTCGAGCGCGGGCCTTTACTATAAGAGAGATTCCTAATGCCCTCCGTGTGTGAGGGCAGTGGGTGGGATCTTTTCCACTGCTAAGGAGGCACATCCGATGGTCCGGCTGGTGTCACAAGCTGCTAGGTGGCATTTCGGCAAACTTCTTGATTTCCCTTTATGGTTTTAATATGGGGGCTTATATAATTACCTATACTATTTTGGGGATTCCTTATTGTAAGTATAGTATAATGGGCCCCAAAACCATATTCTAGTTATTAAGGCCCCTATATTACGGAGGCACCTTTCAAGCGAATTGCAACCAATACTACCCCTTACAGCAACCCTAATAGGACCCTTTTTAAGAACCCTTTAAAGGAACACGGTATCCCTACCTTAACCCTAAAGAACCTACGTTTTTATGGACTTGTATAAGGAAATCATAATAAGGAACCTTAAAAAGGCAGGTTCCTCAGGGTTAAGGTATTCCTTTGAAGCGAACTGCAAGCCAGGCTGTTGTTCGCGGCTTCGGAGCTGTTGCTGGCAATACCTGGCAGGCCTGGTGCCTCTCGGTGTTTGCTCCAACGGTCAAAACAATTATCATTATTTTCTATTGGTATTATTAGTGTTATTAGTATTAGTAGTAGTATTACTGGTATTATTATTAGTAGTATTCTACTCATTACCACCAAACCTATGCAGATTATCGAGGTCGCTACACTACATAGTTTTCCCATGCTGTTTTTCGTAGGCGGATTCCGTCGAAGTGGCCGTGGCTGTTCCTCCTGCAGATGTGGCGATTGTCCCACTGCCAAGCATGGAGGAGACTGAACATAAACGGGCTTCGTATGCACCTGGCCATGAGCTCGGGGTTGGAGGGGCAGGCCTTGCGTCAGAGCCCTGCATCTTGCCTGCGAGCAACTGCTGTGCTGGTGGAAGGGTTTTTCTTTCACTTTGACACGAACCAGGACTCTTCCTTTGAGTTGGAGTTCACCTATGGATTTGGCGGTGAAAGACCACTCGGACGGGTTCCAGCAAGAGCCGGCATGGCAGTCGCTCGCCCGGCTTCAGGATTTCTGGCCGCTTCGATCAGCTTGATATTATCTGTAGGAGGCGATCAGATGATGATCTAACAGGAGCAAGTGCTGGCTGCAACTTTGAGACATGCGAGCTCACTGCCAACACCAATGTTCATGAGGTCAGTTTCGTTTGCCTGGACGATGAGATCCACATAGACAACATTGACCAGCTGGAGCCTGCCGCTACGACTGGCAAACATTCAGATGAGCAGGCATTGGTCGAAACCTGGCACAGCATTCAGGCATGGTGTGGCTGTCTGCTGACTGCTCGCAGGAACATGTATAAGGAAAATGCAAAAGATGAAGACTGGAACGGATCCTACTGTATGAGTACAAGTATGACTTACACCCATCCAGCGAAAATCACGTCCGGCACCGAAATAATCCAGAACCCAATGATTTGCCAAGGAACCACATCAGGAGGATGCAGCGGATGGGGCCTGTCCCGAGCCTCCACCACAGCAGCATGCAAGCTCTGATGATGCTGGTGCTGTTGCTGCGGCAAATGGGGATGATGCAAAGGATGCTCCGCCGGCCGGGGAAGGAACCCAAGACTCTTAGCTGTGAGAAGGCTAGAGCGCACTCTGCAAACATGTTTGAGGGCATCTACCCTGGAGCCTCGAGCATTCCTGCAGTAGCTCTGCTCTCCTCAAGGAAGAGGCAGCTGCTCCCAACGTGGCGGCACCTGTCGCTGCTCCATCCCGGGTGCGCGTGTCCATGATCCGTGCGTCCAACAAGGATGCGGATGCTCGGCTGAAACTGGAAAACTCATGTCTGAAACAGGTTCAACCCGTGCACTACTTTGCAGCTTACAGCTGATGGCAGGAGCCATGAGTGGTTTACCTTGGGTGGTATGACGAGCACATACTAGAGCAGTGACGAGGAATGATAGCTAGTTTTCAAGGAGCAGGGGCAGCATCGTCGACAGCATTTAACTACGCTTCACTCGCACCGACTAGGATTGTATGAAGCATCGATGCTTGTGCGGGAAGAAGGACAGCGCAGTGTTCTTTCTGACCCAGCAGAAATAAATGGTCATGGATGATCACGCATCATCCAAGATAACACCGCAAAGTTATACTGCATTCAGAACTATCTTGGGAAGGACAGGCTATAACTAGTAGGCCATGGCTGCCGTGCACACGTGACTGTGTACTTGCCTGGCCTTGCAGAGAAGACGGCCCATCTCTTAGGTTGAGGTCACCCTGCGCTTTTTCCACCTGGGAGCTGGAGTTGGTGGAAGCGCCTTGGTATGCCTGGGATTGCCTGCCTCTTGCGCTTGCCGGTTCAAGGTGAGCGTCCAGTCTGAAAGACAAAAATTAAAAACACTGAGTTTGTGCATTCATGCCCCATGCCTTGCTCGTCTGTGGCACATGGTCCTTGCTTGTGCAAATAGTTCGGTCCAGCGTTAAATGGTTCGAGCAGCAATCTTCGGCAAATTGAATCGTTAGGATCATGTCCCACCTTTTCCAGCCAAGGTGCTACGTCACTCGGTGGCACCCAGATCCCCCAAACCATAAGCCCCAAACAACACAAAGGCCGGAAGCAACAACAAAACCAGATCCTAAGGCCTCACAAAAGCACCGCCGAAGATAATCGTGATGGCAGTATTCTATGGTGGTATGGTATGCAGACTGCAGACAAGCAAGAACTATCAAGAAAGATGCGGCTCAACGTGCTAAATCCGTTCAGGCATTCCGCGAAAATGTGTCGGTAGGGTACAGGGCACAGGGCTGTCAGCTCCAAAAAAAAATTGAACTGAACTGAAGAGAAAAGTGTCAGCCAGAGCGATTAACAGATGTTTGTACCCAGCGCCGAAGCCTGGCGACATCGATGTTGGAACCAGGCCAAGCGAAGGGTTTGATGAGCGCCGGTAGGTGGGAGTTGAGTAGCTAAGTCTAAGTGTAGCTGTAGGATAGGGCGGCATGCGACATTCGCCACATAGCTGTAGAGTGACCAGAGTGGTAGCTGTTAATTGTGTGACTGGCGGCAAGACAGCATTCACCAGCTTTAGTTTGAGTTAATTTCATATTTCTTGTGACTGGAAGCTCGTAGGCTAGAATTGCGCATTATGTAGGGTGATTGTAGTAGCTATGCCAGGAATGATTCGCCGTTGAGTTTTAGTGAGTGCACTGTAAGGCAATCCTCAACAGGATAATGGTTATCTTTAGCAAGTTACCCCCGTCTCGACACGGAGTCAGACTCGAACAGGACTGGACGGTGCACACGGCAGCAGTGTGGCACGAAAGCCCGCGACCTCAACAGCAGGTCTGACCCAGCAACTCTAAACACTCCCCACTGTAGGTATGTTATCTGGGTCCATCAGGGAGATGATTGCGAGATTTTCCACCGGCTCTTGCGTGGCGTAGTCCTTTTGGGAACGCTTTCAGCGAAATAAATAAAGAAGCAACCCGTAAACCTTAGAATGCAATATAATGTTGCATTAAGGTTATAGTACGTTCTGACATACTACGAGGCATCGTAAGTATGTAATAGAACTAAATGCAGTACGACACATGAAAGGAGCCATGACACACTCCACTGCCCTAACCGTTCACCTCAACCGAACCCATAACCTCGCCTGGCTCCGAGTGTGAGCGTTGAGACCTTAGACCCTAATCAACAAAGGCATCATTTTGGCCGCTTCTTTCGGAAGCCGGTCGTAGTAGCCACAGTCGGCCCGGGAGAGATGAGCCAAAGCTGCATTTAGGGGGGAAACACCCTACTAAGGGTGTCTATAAGGGCTCAGAGTTTCTGGGGTTCAAGGGCTTCGGAGTTTAGGCTTTGGGGTTTTGGCATCAGAAGGTGCACGGGTTCCCGAGGATTCTGACTAATTCGATTTCAGGCTTCAGGCCAGCATGTGCATTCAAGAGGACTTCAGTTTCGCCGAAAAGTATCCGATGGGACATGAGCGACATGAGGGCGTAGTTATAGTTCGAGGATCTGGAATACTTCAGGTTTAATTTGATGTGCATGACCTCCCTCCGCTAACCAAGGCGCACCATTCGGCTCGAGGTGAGGCACGACACACCTGGGCCGGATGGGCAGCTTCGTGACAGGAGCCAAGGCCAGGGAAACTTGAGCAAGATTTCTGAATTTTGTTTTATTGCATGGAGGGCCGGCACAGGCAAAGTCCGGGCAAGACGAGTTCTGCTGCGAGCAGCAGAGCCTAAACTCAAAAATGAGATGTGAACTCTTGTATATGAGCGGGACTTGAGAAAAATTTTGCATCCAGGTCGTTAAAGTCGGCTCAGGCCGATCCAGATGATGAACGAAGGATTATCATCATATAAACAAACTTATTAGTTTTTTCGTTGTGACTTCAATGGTATACTCTTGTATGCCTTCAATACTTGCTGCAACCTGTCCTGGATGTCCAAAGCTTGTGCCTTCGTCCTTGCGGTAAAGCCATGCTGATTCTTTTTGTTGTTTCTGTTCTCCCTGGGTTAGGTTGGGCAGCAGCCGAGGAAACACTCCTGCCGAGATGAAGACATATACGTCCACATGTTATCGCACGAGGAATTGGCAGCCTTGAAACGACCCCCCAAACATGCTCGGACCAATGGTCAAAATCTTACTGTGCAATTATGTATGTTTACATACACACAAGTAATTAGTCATGCTGCCCGGCGATCGTGAAGTCAGGTCGCTTGGGCGCTCGCAATTGCGTGCATGACGTGTGCACTCTTCCTAACTCACTTTCTGGAGGAGAGTTGGCTAGCGTTTACCTAGTGGCTGCGGTAGGGCGAGAGGTAAAACGTAACAATGTTAATAACAAAAATAATAACAAGAGCATAGAATGTATGTACTTTGGAGGGCGAATCTCAGAGAATATTCTATTGATTATATAACAAATATGAGGTCGTGACATCCAGTGAAAAAAGCGGCATGACAAAATTCACATATAGCACAACATTATTACGGTGTAATACAATAGTGTATAACATAAGAGAGACACAGAGAGAGAGAGAGAGAGCGAGGGAGGGAGGGAGGGAGGGGGAGGGAGAGAGAGAGAGAGAGAGAGCGACCTTTCGTTAACGTCAAGGTCCGCCCAACTGGACTAGAGTGTCGCTAAAACATGGCTGGATCCCTGAATTCTTCATAGTCCAATACATTGACTTTGCCTTTCAGGGGGAACCAGCTATGGTGTTACACTCCCTCAAAGCCCCATAACAACTGGGGGGGCCATGTGCCCGGGGGGGTTGACCACCCCTCAAGCCCTGCTGAAGAAGAGAGAGCGAAAATCAGGGGGAAACATCCAAAACTTTCACACTCCTCCAAAGCCCCCATAAACAACGGGGGGGCATATGGCCGAGGGGCGTAAGACACCCCTCATGCCCAGGGAAGGAGAGAGAGCGAAACATAAAAGCCATGTAACATAATGCAACATAACATAACATAACATGACAACACAGCTTAACATGGTAGTACACAAGGTGTTTGATACATTATGATAAATGGTATATGATATATATATTTATATATATACATATATATATGTATATATACACACATACGTATTTATTTGCATATTGTCTGCATATGTATACACACAGACAGATATATATATATATATATATGCATAGCATTCGTATAGTATGAACGAAATGCATAGCATTCGTATAGTATGAACGAAATGTTATAGATATATGATATCGCATCAGGCAGAACATATACGGTGTGTGCATTTGCACTGTGTATATGCATATACATACGTACATACATATGTCCATAATTTTATGGTTTTCGGTACATGGTAGTATAATGTGATGAACCTCACCCGGCTCCAGGCCCCGAGACTTCCGCCAGCTCTGATAGTTCGGACAGTCACGGAGCCTTGGCCTGCAGCTTTCATTCGGTTTATGGTATGGTACAGCAGAATATACAATAACGCTACATCGCAAAATAGGACACGATGGAGTATAATGGACATAGATCTTAGAAAGCCCTGTCCCTAGAAAAGAGTAAATCTTGACAAGCGGCACACTGTATTCTGGCTTTCAGTATCTTGGAAATTGCGGCCCGCAGGGACAGACCACACACCCAAGGCGACCTCTTCGAAGTCGTTGCTGAAACTGCAGCGAGCAGTAGCGAACCTCGATTGAAATAGCAGTTTAAGCATCCTGTTGTTTTTGTTGTTTTGGAATCTGTCGGGGACTATGATTCGATATGCTCTTTTGGATCTCCAAGGTGTGCAACGTCCGCGACCTTCAGTTTATCTCGTACGAGGGAGGTCTTTAAACGAGCTTCCCCTGATTGAGGGAGGCTCGATCCTCGCGATTGGATTTTGGAATCCTCGGCGAGCTTCGATTCATGTAAATACAATTCGGCGGCCGACTGAGCTGGTTTTATTGTACCAAAGGTTCGTCCCAGTCTCAGTAAGATACTGTAAACAGGCAGAGCCAGAGAGAGCTCAGTCGCTTGTCCGTGCCAGACAGCTGGCCAAAGTATGCTTCGTCGTATCCACACGCACCTCCGGAAGCAAGTGGAGAGCAACGCAGCAGAACATGAGCTCCATGGAGTCAAAAATACTCGTTTCTTATCTGGTCGGAACTCCGCTTCTCCGATGCTTCCTCGAAGCTTTGTTGGGTTGCTTTCAGGCCTGGGGCCAGTGGCTGCCATCCTTTTAATCGCCCGGGCCCTGGCACGTGATGATGCCGACCGAGCCAACAAAGCACGACTACTATTCCTGCTGCTGCTGATGATGATGCTGCGACTACTCGTCTTCCTCCCGCCTCCGCCTCCGCCTCCGCCTCCTCCGTGCAACCTTCAGTATGTTGTATTATAACAGTACACCGATAAAAGAGGGGAACATGGGCTATCCGTAGAACAGAGTTCTTCTCCGTCTCCCACTTGCTCGCTTCGGCAGCTTTTCGTTTGTTTGCTGAGGATTTTCATCATGCTCTGGGCCCTGTTGTTGAGCTCGGGCCTGAGACGACTGGAGAATACGTAATCATTTGCTATACCCAAAAGCCCTTGAGTGGTGTAAAAAGGTCTAGCAGTGTAGCTCAAGGGCTGTAGCTGCAGCATGCTGCAGCTATAGCAGAGTACACTACTTCATGCGCAAGACCTGAGCCTTTGAGCGCCTTGTGATGGTTGCCAGCCAGCCGAAACCCATTCGTCCACAGTCAAGGTGGGCTCACCCACCGTCCGTGCAATCCTTAGCTTATCCTGTGGGCTTTCGTCAGCGTGATGTCGGCGGTTACGATCTGTCTTTCGCATTTGTGCGGCCGGCCGCTGAGATCACGGAGGGAGAACCTGCCGCAGGCCTTTCCGAGCTGGGTTCCCCGCAACTTTACCCCAGGCCCCCAAGACCTCCACCCACCACTAGGCCCAAAGCCAAGGACCTTATTTAAGACATTGCAAAGTCTCGCCAGCACGCAGAACATCAGTTCGGGGTTCTATTTGCTGGAGGCGTGGATGTAACAACATGGGGCATAGCTCGAGGTGCCCATTATGAATGTCACATATAGACTTGCAATGGCGCGAACCCTGCTAGGTACAGGGTCGAGCACAAGTCGGATACTGGGCTTTCATCGCTCTCTCCACAAATGAGCCGAGTTTACGGTTTATGTGCTGGGAAGGACACTTGCCACCGACGGATGCTGCGCAGGATCACTGGCTACGGGGTGGCTAGAGAGTGAGTGGCTTCTTGAGAGTTGACAGATGAGCCTTGTAGTAAGCAGAACATAATCAGGGATTGTATCCTAGTGGTCCTGGCATCATCATAGCACCTGCTGCACGTGCTCTTTTCGGAGAAAAGCAAAACTTCAGTGGTGGCGGGTCCTGAATTACTCCAAACAGAGCTTCATTACCCCACGTTCCACGTCAGCCAGCCTAGAACTTATGCGGCCTATCTGCTCCCTAACTCCAGCATCTCGAGCTTTACGAACTTTACTAAGCCTTATAGCTTGGAAGGACTTTCCACAGCTGGACAGCTGGCGCCCAAAACCTGCGGAGCCAGCTGGGGCAGTGGCACGAGCCGAATCCCGAGAGCAGTACCAGGAATTAGGATTTCTGAGCGTCGGGTTCTGGCGTTTGGGGGTGCTGGATTTCGGAGAGTTGTCATTTCCAGAAACTCTGTGCACGTAGGTTCAAAGATTGTTGGGCCGAGCGACCATATGTGCTGAGGGATGAGGTGTGAGGGACATCATGCCTGAGGTCCTGTCAATAGTGACCTCACTGGCACTGCCTGATGCTGCTCACCGGGAACGAGAAGGCACCCCTGAATTGTGCACAAAGCGTACTTCAATGATGTAGTCAAGCAGGATGAGATTCGGAGACCACCTCGATGTCGGCACGGGTCGTCTTAGTCGGTGCAGACAGGTGAGACGTCGGCCGTCTTCTTCGTTGTGCCGTGTACGGATCTCAGTGAGCCCTTCGATGGATCAGAGGCTGGCTGACGCCATGTGCATCGATTCAGAGTTAAGTGTATTTCTGCGAAAAGTTTCCGACAGGGACGCATGTTCTGAACAGCATTCACTCATACAGGTCAGGGCCAGCTTCTTTATGGAGTGAGTTGTCACCGACGGGCAGCTGGCCAAGTCTCTTGCAGGGGTGCGCGTGCTGACTCGTCAAGATGCACAAAATGTGGCCCAGTGATATGTATGTGCATATATAAAAGATGTGTACATCTGTGTACACACATACATGCATGCATACATACGCACTTACCATGCGTACACACATACATAATTACATGGCAACCAATATGTACGTATCTTAATATGCATTTGTATGTGTATGTGTATCTGTGTATGTATATACATACATATATATATATATATATATATCGAGAGATAGAGAGAGAGAGAGACAGATATATATATATATATATACATATATATTTATATAGAACCAGAGACTTTGAGTTTGTGCTGTCGACCTGGATTGCAAATCCAGGTCGAAGCTTCTGAGCTGCTGCATCGCGATGCAAGCGAAGCTTGCTTGCAGAAGTCGTCTGGTTTTCGGATTTCTGTGGGCAGAGAGGCGGACAAAGCCCTGCTTGTCTGCCAAACTCATCCTACAACCTTACGGAAACACTTACACAACCCGTCAACTCCGTAGTCGCTCAAGAGGCAGCTTCCGTAGCCCCTCGGTTCAATCAGCATGCTGAGGTTTCTCGCAGCTCTGTGCAGAAGGCTGTGTGCGTGCTGTTGCGATGCCCTTTCTTCGGCCTCGCGCAGCAGCGTCTCAGTCCCGTGACACAGGCCTCAGATTTGCAGCACTAAGTTGAAGCTGCTAAATGGTAATGAACACACATATCTGGCTGCACAAATGTGAGTACCTGACGACCTGGTACTGTAATCTGCAAGTACCGTGCACTAATATGCATACCTTACGTCACGTTATACCTACAGTATACAAAAACTTGTTCATGCATCATGCATGACCCTTCCTGCCTTGTGGTGTTAAGACGGGATCGTTGATGATTGAAGCGGAGCCAGGTCTTTTTCGAACAGCGCGATTTCAGATGCACGGACCTCCTGCGCGATTTCGACACTCAGTGCCTCTACTGCTGATGGTTTCGGTTTCAGGATACTGAAGCCCCTACATACTATGTACCTACTATAACGGTACTTGGGACCCTTTGGGGAAGTGTGGCATCTCCAGCTTTGCTGCAACTCTTTGCTGCCCTGGTCAGGCTGGATGCTGTGTCTTTTGAAAAGCTTCCAGAATCTTGGCGCACAATGTCTGTCGCACAATTTTAAAATATAATATATAATGTTATATACATATATACATACATACATATATACATACATACATATATATATATGTTTAAACGTGGAGGGTCCTGTCCAAGCCCAAGGACACGGAGCTGTATTTCGGAGTTCATCATGCGCAGCTCTTTCGTGGCCTGCGGCACAAGCTGCTCAGCGTGCTGAAGGCGGTCCTCTTGGAAGCGAAGGTTCTCGAGCCTCAGCTGCAGTGACAGAGTAGACTGCCGAGTTAAAACTGAGGGGACCACAACACCCGGAAACGGACGCCACCTGGACCTACACCCCTTGCACTCCCGTAACATCTGTCTAGGAAGACTTAGGGGTGTTTTGTTCAAGACCTCCGCTGTGCATGTCAATGTCTCTTCTGTCAGTCAGGGCTTGAGTCACTTGAGGTGATCTCCGAGAGTGCCGAACAGTGCAGTCGGACCGTTTTGGCCCTGCTCTCCCTGCTGCCTGGGGGTCTCTGGCTAGGCTTCAACTCGGATGGCTTTGGAAGCCGTCACTTCCACTATCGGATCCTCAGAAGTCGAAAGGGAGACTTTCAAACACCGTTTTGGGGTGGTATGATGCCTACATATCCCTACATTATACATAATCACCCCAAATTCTGGGCACGAGAACACTATACTACCTATAGGTTCCCACGGCACCCTCTTCTGCAAAGATTATGTGGGCTGGGAGTCCACTACTTCCAGAAACTCCGGAGAATGCTAAGGAAACATGGGCTTCCCATCCAGTGCTTCGGCCCAAGGTGCGGTGCTGGGGGCCCCAGCTTTAGGGTTTCCGGTGAAGTCGCAGAAGGTCCGGTGCAAAATGGCTCAGGATCAATTTTCAGAAACCCTGGAAGTCCAGCTGACTATACCTGTTGGTTTTGCTACTCTACTAGGATACGCGATGGCTATGCCGCGGCAGTCGTCGCCACGTAAGCACCGACGCTTCGAGAAGCGGCTGCAACTCTTCTGCCCCAAACCCCAGCAGACATCCTTGTAGCAGCTCAAATGCCGTTGCTTTCGAGGTTTTTCTTCCATCTTGCGTGGTTTCAAGGCATAATTACCGAAGCCCTGAGGCATCCTAGACCTGTCGCTGCCGACCCGAAAATTTAAAAACTTATGGAGAGCGGAAAGCTTTTGCTCTCCGAGGTCTTCCCCTACTTGGGCCTGCACATGCTGGACAGCTTGCTCCAGATGCGCGGGTTTCTCATCGGGACCACCAACCGAATCTTCGTCGACCGCACGGCGCCGGACCTGATTCTGGAGGCCAGAGTTGAAGACTTTTAAGAAGCATGGGATCATAGCAGTCACTGTACCATAAGACTGTAAAGAAGCATAGGATCATAGCAGCTACCGTAAGACGAAGTTACTTGCAATGATATCCCTCCCTCTCCCATTGCACTTTCTGCCAGCCTGAATCCACCCCTGCCGGGTGGGACTGTAGCACAAAGGGGATATCCAATGCAGAGAGCGAGGAAATCCAAGCAGACACATTTAGAAAGGAGCACCTTCTGAGAGCTTTGCCGTTTATTCGTTCCTCCGACACCAGTGAACAGCAGCATTGCAGAAGACTTGCGACATGGACCACGAAAAAAGTCTGCAACCTGTCACAAGTCTTGGCAAGCCCCATGCATGGAATGCATTCAGCAGGTGCCCAGCACTTCGGCAAGTACCGAGTACAGCGTGGCTTTCCTGTGCAAAGAGGTGAAGGAGTTGACGAGGCATTTCCCAAAAGCGCAGGGAAGAAAGGGGACAAGTCCAATGAAACAGTTGTGCTCCCACGGACACGTAATTAAACATCACTATAAACAGACCAGAGCCAGAATGATGTGAGATGAATTGCAGGTGTACTGGCGCCGAGAAGGCAGGCAAGCAAAGCAGCACATCATCGGCCACAGTCGCATGCTGCGCATTGCCGGTGCATATGACAGGCTCATGTTTCTGCGGTCGACATGTACATGCAAAAACACATACACACATTCGCATGGACATATTATTAACATATGTATAGAGAGACAAGGGCAAGTGCGTGATGTCTTTCTCATGTACTTGAGTACGTAGGAAGGCATGTAGTGTGTGAGCTGCATGCCATGACCAAACCCGTCTTGCTCTGCATGGCCCGCACAGAAGTACACAAGCGTGAAGCACGTTTGAACGATGCCGGCTGTCTTTATTGGCCTAGCACATGCTTGGTAGCGAACAGCCGCTAGTAGGGTTGTCTAAAGCTGCTGCATGTTCGGCCCTTTGTTTGCCGCTGCTTTCGGATATGCGCAAGCGTCTGGGGCTATCAGTTGGGATCAACGACTACCACAAGGAGAAATTGACATATCCCGTGGCAGATGCTACAAGATGTTGCGAAGAGCTGCAACGAATTAACTTTCAGTGTTTGAAGTGCATTGATGCTGACCGTAACAAGTTCGAGCAATACCTCGGCATGTTCTGCGACCAGATCACTGAGGACCATGTTTTTATTTTTTTCAATTTCAGCGGTCATTGCAAAGTCATGGACGGTGAGGCTGTACTCGTATTCAAGGATGGAGAGGAGCAAGCTGGTGAGCAGATCTTGATGAACGCCTTGATCCAGAAGCTTGTGCGTAGCAAGGGTAGCCATGATGCCGTCATATTTTGTCTCATGAACTGTTGCCGTGTAATATCCAGGGAATATGTCGACAAGCTTGTGAAGCCGGACAGCAGATCAACCTCGAGCCGAGGGTTAGTCACCATTTGGGCGTCAGCCTTTGGATATCCGGCCGAAGAGGTTCATAATCCAGCTGGCTGCAGCACATTCATGCGAACCTTTGCTGGGTGCATCGGTCATTACTTAACATTGGCTGAGATGTATAGCAGGATTGAAACGGCAGTGACATCGCATGCCATCGCATGCCCTGAATTCGGTCCGACCACTACCTCAACAGCCATGCTGGTCTGCACAGAAGCTTTCCCAACGATCCGATTTCTTCGTCGCTGCATACCCCTCCGGCAGGCAGCTCGCTTCGACATACCCCCGTCAACTTGAGGAAGGATTCTCGGATCCTTGTGAGCCGGCAAGCTCAGACCTGGCTTCCATCCAGGTCGTGGACTTTGCAGACGGCCATGACAGACATGAGGTTATTGGCGAAGACCAAGAAGCAGTAAAGCGGTTCTGGGTGCCCGTTGTATTTGTTGCAGCTTCCACCTTGCATAGCATTTTGGTGCTTGCCTGGTGTCTGAGGTTAGTCAAGCTACAGCGCAGCAGCCGTGACTCCTTCAGCCTTATGATGGCGTCATTCATGTGGGCATGCTTCAGTTACAGTCCGCAGGCGCAGCATACACAGGAGTGCACCTGTGTGTTCATATCAAAGCTGGCCAGATGCTGGCCAGGAGTGGAACAATTCGCCTCAAAAAAATTCTTTCCCGTCTGCTTGGCTGTACAGGCTTGGGGGCAAGGTTTCATCTACAGCGATGGGGTCGAGCTTGCGACAGGCTCCATATCTTGCGCTGCCACCATGGCCATTCTGGCTGGTTATTTTGTGCTTCTGATGGACTATGGACCTAGCGTTTTGGAGGAGTGGCGGGCTCGTGCCTCTTCCAAAACGTCACGGAGGGCTTTCAACACATGGGGGGTTCTGTTCTTGATAGTTTGCATTTTAAGACTTTATGCCTGCCAAGCCGAATACGGAACCGCCGTGCAGCGGGGAGAGATAATGCATCTCCTATGTCTCATTGCATTTATCTTGGGGCTAGTCTACACACTGGTCTTTGATTGTCATCCCACCTTTGTGTCGAGGGGACGGGCCTTGCCAGTGGCTGGCTTTGCTCTTGCTTTCTCCATGACGGCGTTGCTGGCTTGCTGGTGCAGTGCATTCAAAGAAGGCCATTGGGTCATGCCTTATGCCAGGGGCATCATGCTTTTCGTCATCTACATGTCCATCCTGTCAACTGGGCTGATCTTCCATTGGAATTGGACGTTTGGCGCAGATCCCGGTGGCATGTAGCAAGCATATGTGAGCATGACCAGCAACAAAGTAGCTGGCTCGGAAATTGAAAGGCTTGCTTGAGAAGGGACGATTCTGGCGACTTGGAATTTTACTCAGAGGCCTTATAGGCTCATGGCTTTTGGGGATTCATAACGTGCCAAGTACGGAACAAGGGAGTGTGGATCAATTGCGACGAGGATGACAACACCGATCCATTCCCCCATTCCTAAAGTGAACAGAAAGGGTTTGTGGCTCCGGGGGCATGATGAGCTGGTATGCACATCTCGTTGCAACATGTCTCATTGCACGCCGTTTGAGACAGTCAGGGGGTGCAGATGGTTCCCAGAGCCTCCAAAAGCCCTTAATTAAGGAATATACCTTAAATCACATGAGGGTCCTAAAATAAATGTAAGGTATATTCCTTAATTAAGGGGTTTGGGAGGCTCTGGGTTCGCTCGCAGGATAGGCTGCAGAGCGCTTGCGCCCATCTTGACGCTGCAGCACCTCGGGAACTGTGGCAGCTCAGTCACGAAGATCTTGGAAACCCTTCATGAATATGGGAGTTTCTGAAAATAGAGGGGTACCTTATTTCGGGGTCCCTACATCAAAATAAGGGTTCTACTATTTAGGGCACACATTAGGATCCCCTTATTGTTGGAAACTCCCATATGAGCCATTTGCAGGAGCTTTGACTCGGAAAGGTGTTGTGTCAAAGCGACTGTCGAGAAATTGCCTTCGCCATTCTGCTGCTTATGCTTTGAGGCAACCGCCCAGTGCCAAGATGGCAGAGCCACCGCAGACACAGGCTGGCTATCGGTAAGTGCTGTCTCTTCGAAGCCTGCTTTTGGCCTTGTGCTCACCCGGTTTCGTGATCCCAACATAGGAGGTCTTGCAACGGGGCCATGGTGTAAGCAAGAGGTTTTCCTGCATCGAACTGCCGCCCATCCCAGGAGGATGCACCCTAAACCCTAAACCCATCCCAGGAGGATGATGAAGAGCTGGTGGCGGACCAGCACGTCCTGTCATCCGACAACGTCGCTGGGGCACGCTCCCCAGAGCCAACATCGAATAATGTGGGGCTGTATGCCTTGCTAGTAGCTGTATGTAGCATGAGGCTGCGATGGCCTCCTCCGATGCAGAGGCAAGAAGGGATGCTTGTGCCACACGAAACGCCCAAGAGTCCAAGAGGCCATATCAATCCAGAGGAGGCTCTTCTGAAACCACGGCTGTGAAATGTGCAGGAGCTGGTTCAAGATGCAGAGGCGCAGGGGCTTTCCGACGGTTGGCTGCAGCAGTGTTGGGGGGGGGCGGGCGGNTCAAGATGCAGAGGCGCAGGGGCTTTCCGACGGTTGGCTGCAGCAGTGTTGGGGGGGGGCGGGCGGGGGGGGTGGGGGGCAGACATCAGGCGCAGACTGCGACTGCCAAGTTTGCTGGTGCAGGCCGTGGCCAGTGCGGCTGTGCTCAACTCGCAAAAGGAGCCTCTGCCTCGTTGAACTATAACGCTATTATAGTACCGCGACTTGTGCTTGCACAGTTCACAGGAGCAGCTGCGACAGGAGGCGGCCTGGGCAGTGACCCAAGCCTCGGATGCTAAAACTAACGCCCTTCTGGTGCTGCGCAGAGATGCTTCTTGCAAGAGGCTGCGGTTGTGGATGCGGATCGAAATGAATTCACCGGATATTGGATTCGCCTGTTGGCAGCGGGGGCCTTACTGAGTCGCTCTATCTCCTGGTGAGATGTTCACCAATTCCTCGGCGATGCTTGGAGGCCACTGCGAAGATCGCAGGGCCCGAGCGAGATCTTACGGCGGGATGGGAGGCTTCAAGTGCAACTGTGTAGAAACTACGACGCAGCATCTGGCCTTGGGGGGCAATGCAACATGGGTGAGAAGGGCGGAGCCACGGGCTAACGCAGCTTCTCACAATCGGCCAGGCAGGTGCTCTGGCCACCATGCACGGTAACTCCTGCATCCGTAGTTGCTGTAGTTTCGAAGTCTGTAGAAGTTGGATGCACCATGCCGGCAGGGACGTATCGATTGCATATTGTGAGTGAGGAGGTCCTTTGCATCCAAGTCGTTGTTCTGGCGCAGCCGGCAGTCCACGGTGGCGTCTTCTAAGCTGGATGTTCCATGTAAAGTTGCCAAGCTGCACGTGACCGTCGACTGCCAGAAGAGCATATCAGCAGCAATGAGTGTGTTGTGAGTTTCGTTTGCGCCTTACCCAGAAGGAGATAGCATCACCCCATACACGCACTCCTTCCGCACCATTGGCCGGGTGTGGGGCGCAGTGTGCACGGGTATTCCCAATGCTCCTTGGGGCCAACGCACTATGGATGAGAATGGTGAATGACAGCGGGGCGATGGGCTAAAGCGCCTGCTGGGGAGCAAACCGTCCGGGAAGGTGCTCTGGGCACCATGCATGGTAACTCTTGCATCCTGGAATCGAACTCTGTTGGAGTTGGATGCACCCTACGAGCAGGGCAGGCCGTGGAAACTCGACGAAACGAAGATATGACATGTGGATTGCATACCGTGTGTCTGCTGAAGTATCCCTCGATCAGGGCATTCCTCAAGCAGGGCAGATTGCTAACATGACCAGGTCCTGCATGTATTGTGTCCCAGCCGTTGTTCTGTTGCAGTCGACATTCCACGGCGGCGCTTTCTCATCTGGATATTACATGCAAGTTGTCAGAAGAACATATGAGTGCTATCCATGCTTTGGGCAGCTGTGGGATGAAGATTGGGTAGAGACCCAGAGTGTGGTGTGAGTTCTGCTTGCGCCTTACCCAGAAGGAGATAGCATCACCCCATACACGCACTCCTTCCGCACCATTGGCCGGGTGTGGGGCACAGTGTGCACGGGTATTCCCAATGCTCCTTGGGGCCAACGCACCATGGGTGAGAATGGTGAATGACAGCGGGGCGATGGGCTAAAGCGCCTGCTGGGGAGCAAACCGTCCGGGAAGGTGCTCTGGGCACCATGCATGGTAACTCTTGCATCCTGGATTCGAACTCTGTGGGAGTTGGATGCACGCTGCAGGCAGGGAAGGCCGTGGAGACTTGACGAAATGAAGATATGACCTATCGGTTGCCTAATGGTTGTTTGCCATCATGGCTGGGTCACTGCAAGGGTTCGTTGCATCGCAGTTTTTTCTTGCAGGCTGTCCATAGCAGCATCTCCTAAGTTGAATGCTTCAAGTGACATTGTGTAGCTGCGATTGTCAAGAGCACGTAAGACATCGCTAGTCCCAGATTCAGAAAGGGGCATCTTTGTCGGCGCAGAAATGTGGCATCTGCTGAGCAAGATTTTTTGTTGTGGCGGGCACAAGAGTGTGGGTCTGCAACTGCTTCGGTGAGTGCATTGTGAGACGCTTGCAGTGTACTCCTGCCACACGTTTTGGCAGGGTGCGGGGATTGCAGTGTGCGCGGGTGTTCCCGTTACTTCCCATTGCTCCTGGGGCCAGTGCAAACGTAACATGGGTGAGAAGGGCGAATTCGGGCGAACGACATCAGAGCCATGGGCTCTCACACCTGCTGAGAACCGAACAGGAAGGTGCTTTGGAACTCTTGCATGTGTGGCTTCGAACTCTTGTGAAAGTCGGGTGCACCCTGTGGGCAGGGAAGGCCCATGGAGATTCAACGAGATGATGGTATGACATGGTATGACATTTCACGTGAGGCGATTCTACAGATGATGATGATTCCGCTTGCATGACGGGTGTTTGCTGCGAGCATGTCTCGAACAGGGCAGATTGCTAACAGGAAGAGGTCGTGTATCCTTTGCATCCCAGTCGTTCTTCTGGTGCAGTCGGCAGTCCATTGTGTCTTCAGGGGCTGGATGGTCCATCGCAAGTTGCGATGTTGCACGTGATGGTAAATTGCCAGAAGAACACATGAGTGCTTGCCATGCTTTGGGCAGCTGTGGGATGAAGATTGGGTGCGGCCCCAGTTCCAGAAAGGTGCTTCTGCTGGACAGAAGAGTGCGGGTGCAACTGCATCAGTGTGTTGTGAGTTCTGCTTGCGCCTTACCCGGAAGGAGATAGCATCACCCCATACACGCACTCCTTCCGCACCATTGGCCGGGTGTGGGGCGCAGTGTGCACGGGTATTCCCAATGCTCCTTGGGGCCAACGCACTATGGGTGAGAATGGTGAATGACAGCGGGGCGATGGGCTAACGCGCCTGCTGGGGAGCAAACCGTCCGGGAAGGTGCTCTGGGCACCATGCATGGTAACTCTTGCATCCTGGATTCGAACTCTGTGGGAGTTGGATGCACGCTGCAGGCAGGGAAGGCCGTGGAGACTTGACGAAATGAAGATATGACCTATCGGTTGCCTAATGGTTGTTTGCCATCATGGCTGGGTCACTGCAAGGGTTCGTTGCATCGCAGTTTTTTTGTTGCAGGCTGTCCATAGCAGCATCTCCTAAGTTGGATGCTTCATGGGACGCTGCTGCGATTGTCAAAAGCACGTAATTCGGCACTGTGCTTGAGTCGAGATGCTTGTGCTTTCCATGCATTGGCCAGCTGTGGAAAAAAGGATTGCCCGAGTTCTGGAAAGGTGCGTCTGCCTGTACCGGGAACACGAGTACGGGTTCAACTGCTTCAGTGATTTTGTTATGAGTTTTGCGCCTTACCCAGAAGGAGATAGCATCACCCCATACACGCACTCCTTCCACACCATTGGCCGGGTGTGGGGCGCAGTGTGCACGGGTATTCCCAATGCTCCTTGGGGCCAACGCACCATGGGTGAGAATGGTGAATGACAGCGGGGCGATGGGCTAACGCGCCTGCTGGGGAGCAANCCGGGTGTGGGGCGCAGTGTGCACGGGTATTCCCAATGCTCCTTGGGGCCAACGCACCATGGGTGAGAATGGTGAATGACAGCGGGGCGATGGGCTAACGCGCCTGCTGGGGAGCAAACTCGACCAGGAAGGTGCTCTGGGCACCATGCATGGTAATTGTTACCACTGGTAATGCTTGCATCCTGGTGTAACTCCGCAGGAGTTCGATGCACTCTGCAAGCAGGGAAGGCCCATGAGGCGTGTTTTTGGTTAGGAAGTTTCGATCGGAAGCCTTTAGCGGCCAAACTTTCACATGCAGTTCTTTGCAACACTCACTCACTACACGTTGGGCCATAGTTGAGCCCGCTCTTCGTATGGTTTTTGCGGAAGAAGCCCGAGCGACGGATCCGAACCGGCACAACACCGTCTTGTTTCGGTTTTCTTGTGCAGTCCACGTTTTCGCGAGTCGGCTGTATGCACACTGACCAGTCAGCACGATTGGAGGTAGCCTCCAAGCAACAGAAGACCGAGTTGAGTCGATTCGGTCTTCCTTTTTTACAAAGATGGGTCTCGCCGTGGCCTTAGCCGTATCTTGTGGCACATTGGCAAGTGACGATCCGGCCACTAGTAGCCATGTTAGTATGATCTCACACCTAAGGCGAACCCACGGAGGACAGACATGGTTGCAGGCTGGAGCCAGTTTTTTACGCAGGACTTGCAGTGGGACCGTTGATGTCCTTTCTGAAGGCACACAAGCTGCCTGTGCCGGAGCGTCGGCCAAAGCCGCCGCGCGAAGGCCACGGTATGTGCGCCACGACCCGTGTGTGCAACAACAACAACCACTCCAGCCGATGCCATGCCTTGCCTTTGCACAGGTACAAATTTGCAAATGGCGATGAGTACCACGGTCAGTTTCGCCGTGGTATGCGGGAAGGTGCTGGTGTGTACACCAGCAAAAGGCCTGCAGCTCGGTCAGCTTTTGGTTCATGCAGCTGTGATGGCTTCGAGTCAGGAGTCATATGCAATATGACGGCCAATGGTTGCGAGATCGTCGTCACGGCACTGGAACGCTGACGATTGAGAATGCTGGTAAGGCAGGGGGCAGCCAACAGTACAATATACTGTTCTATCATGATATGTAATGGTTTAATAGTTATAGTATAATACTATGTCATACTATACCGCGACATGCCACAGCACCTGCTGAACCAATCCTATGCCACAGGTTCTGTACACCTACGATGGACAGTGGGTTGCAGCATCTTTGCTGCACGTGGCGGGTCTTTAGCGAACCGAACTTGAAGTTCCAGTCTTGTGTCGTCTTAGGGTATCCGGGACGTGTACTGATGCAGCAGACACTAGGCATGGGGGTTTAGGGTTTAGGGATGGCGGCTGGATAGTCTTCTAAGTTTCCACGTGCATTTGCAGTCGTGCAATTGTCGCAGCTCCTCTTGTTCAGATAGGAAACTGCATCACACATGTAGATCTTACTTGATTCTGGAGCTCCTCCCGAAACCTGCGACAAGGCTGTAAGACCACGGGAGAAAAGGGTCAACGCGTTACAAAGTCGCAATGGACGCCAGCAAGAGGGATGCTGAAGCAACTTGCTGCTATGTCGGCTGTAGCCTTTGCCGGCCAAAGGTTCAAGGTTGTTCATGATTGAGATATCTGAGAATACAAACAGTGTTTTGTATCAGCATGGTAGGATGCTGATCTGTCCCGATGCTTGAACACAGTGCCCTGACTGGCAAGCCAATGCTGTTGAGACCAACACCGAAGGACAAACGGCACGGTTCGGGAAGCTGTGTCCGCAACCATAAGGACCAGCAGAGATTTGCCGCATGCAGTTCAGGTTTCGTTTCAGAGACGAGGGCTTAGGGCGTCTCTGTCACAGTGTCTCTTTGTCAAACCTTGCTCGCCGTGACAGAGTGATCGGATCGGTACATGGAATCTCTTGAAAGGTCTGCAGAGCTTGTTACGGCTTGCGGTCTAGGAGCCAGCGACCCCCAAATCCGAAACCCTGCCATCAACTTCAGAGTTGAAACCTCAATTTTCAATGATTCGGAGATGGTTTTGGAACCATTTGGATTGATTCCCCGGCTTTTGTGCACCAGGAAAAGTATTCCGGCCAGTGGTCACAGAACTTCTACCATGGAGCCGGGGCTGTCAGACGGACATGCGGGCCTTTCAGAGGCTTTTCTACATATAGATAGAGTTTGCCGCCATGCTCCCGATGATCTGCGCCGATAGCATCCCTATCACTTCTCCCACTGCTGCTTCTGCTGCCACTGCTACCGTTGCTGCTGCTGCAATTGCTACTACCACTGCTGCTGCTGCTGCTACTAGTACTGCTGCTGCTACTACTACCACTACCACCACCACCACGACGACTACTACTACGACCACTACTACCTCCACTACCTCTACGACGTCTAGTACAACGCTACTGCTAGTTAGTCTTCTTACTACTACTCCTTACTGCTCCTGCTCCTACTGCTCCTGCTCCTACTTCCGCCGCTGCTGCTGCTGCTACAACTGCTAGTCCTACTGCTACTACTGCTGCTGCCACCTGTACTACAGTGTTGCGATGTTCTCAAACTTTCCCCGGTTTCTGTATGACAATGTCACAAGATGCCACAAGGCTGGAACCTTTGTGGATGAGAAGGGCACGCTGTACGAAGGAGAGTGGCGACATGGTGGCTGCCCCAGACGTCCACTGCCCTCTACAAATCAGACTCAGATGACTCCATCAGATCGCCCCTTAGGCAAGTTCCATGGTGTGGGAAAGCACATCTGCCGGGGTGAGACCTACACCGGCGCCTTTGAAGTCAGAAACCCAGCTCTCTGAGCCATCGGCGCTGCACAGCTAGCCCCCCAAGGATGGAGAGCGCCATGGCATGGGACAACTCGTTCGTGGGGAAGATTCAATTGCACAGGCGTGGGGGCACATGAAACGACTGAAAATTAGTAGGTGCATGGTCACAATGTGGTCAAAAGATGGCCTCGTTGCGTGAGTTGTCACCACCATTTGCTGCGCATGCGCAATCGGGAGAGGACTTCCTCGGCGTGGAAAGTCTTTATGCTGGTCAGTGGCCGGCGACTGAGAGGCGGCACGTGGTGATGCGATGTGTTTCGGTACCTGGTGTTCTATGTCCGTGCGAAATCAACACAAGATGCACTTTTCTGAGAATTTCGTGCCCAGTTGTCAAAAAGTAGATGCCTTACCTTTAGAGATCTGAGGCGTGCTGGACAGCGCCATGGACAAGGCACCAGAGCATTTGGTATAAACATAGCCGACAGATGCCCACAGCCTCCTAAGGCATCGTCAGTGGCTAAAGTTAGGGTGAAGTGATGCCGCGACATGAGGAAATCTGGGAATCGTTAAACCGTTAAACGGTTGTCAGCTTTGTGTCTCAGGGAGAAAGTGTCATAAATGTCGGGAACGCACTTGCTGGGGACCTGCTGCAAACTACGACTTTCACGCTAGGAAAGGGAAGCAGCTGTTGCTACACTAAACATCGAATCTACAGCTATGCCAGCAAGGCACACCGATTGTGCAGGTACAGCTATCTATGCCGGCGGCGAGTACGAAGGGGACTGGGTCAAGCTCTAAGAACCACGCAGGCTGATGGGAAGAGGTCCTCGTATTCGGATGCGAGAAGCTGCCTATAGGTCCATGGGAAACGCCATGGACAGGCCGCCATCGCCTCAGATCGGAGTCTAATGAAGAGTCGCCATATCATGTTCTCAAGGTTTCGGATTAAGAACTGAAACGTGCCCCTGACAAGAATTCTCCCGACAAGAAGCCCTTGGATGGACATTGCTGAGCTCCTGACGGCATTGCAGTCTGGCAATTGTGTGAGGTCCTGTCGTGCAAGGGCTTTCAGTTGGAGGGCCCCTGGGCGGAGGACCTGCCGGATGAGCACTCCCGGCATTCTTGTGGCTGCATAGATGCAAGATAAACAGGAGTCGCAAGGTTTCAAAAGTACTGCTAGCTTTCAGGATAGTAGAGGAAGCAAGGTTCCAAACCTCTCTTCGAAGAACAAGTTATAGAAGTATTTGCTGCTATCATTAATGTTAATAATGACTACGAACTCTAAAACTGTGTTCTTTTAGTCATTAATAGAAACAAATACAATCACTATGATTAATGAATGTTATAGTTATTATCATCATTCTCACTGCTTTTGATCTCGGCCACTTGGGAGCCAGGTCTGGCACTCACATGGTTTTCTACCCGGATGGAGGCAAGTACACAGGCCCTCACCTGAGGACTTTTGCAGAGGGTCAAAGGGTTTAGGGTCTAGGGGTTTAGGGTTTAGGGGTTCAGGGTTTAGGGGTTTCTAGTTCAGAAGCATCTATGCCGCTGGGACGGGAGGGAGCGGGTTTGTGCGAGAGGGAAGGAGGGAATCATGCTTCTGCTCCGAGGCAAGATTCACTTTCATCCAGCGGTCGTCGACTGAGATATGGCCTTGCCCTTCTTGACAAGCCTGTCTTCCTTTGCCCCCGTCTCGAAATGACCGGAGGCGAGCACTGCAGCCTCGACAGGCTGGCATGTAGAGTACCAGAGTGTCCTGAACTTTCGAAGCCTGATCACAGGTCTTGGACGGCTGTCTACGCCCGGCTGCCTGGTCTGTGTGCACATGGTAACGACGCCAGACACCTTAGATGCTGCAAGAGATTCTGCCGTGAGATATGGCAGCTTGCAACAGGGCCTGACTGAATTCTTCCTTTCCCACCTCGAAGCCCAGCCTGGAAGTGTCCGAACAGTGAGAAGCTAAGCCGGGTGTATCAGTCCGAGCGCGACGGCTTGCAAGGCCATGGAACATCGCGCCAGAGGGCCATGGCATCATGAAGGAGCCCGATGGGCGCCTCTATGAAGGCTGCTTAGGGGCCGCTATTGCGATTCGCGGTGCGTCATCGTTCTGGTGGTAGCAGTCATATTCTATGTGAGAGTCGTTTGAATGACGAGGGTAATATTCTTGTTTGACTGTTGTCGGATCCGGTTTTCGAATATCAAAACTCGGAAAACCCAAATCCCTGCACAAGCAGCAACAGCAGCAGCAGCTGCTTGTTCTCGGCATTGAGAGAAGAAATGCTAAAGAGAGAAGGACATCATGCAGGGACCGTAGAAGTGCAGCGTCTTCTGTCTTCGTGCAAGCGAGGCCGCTTTGAGCGCGGAGCCCCCCATGGCCGTGGATATGCCCTTAGCCTGGGCTCCAAGTACGAAGGCCGGACGAACAGTCATCCCTGGACCCGTGCGGAAGAAGAATGCTCGGAGTTGTTATTAATTGTTTCGGGCACTCACGGTTGAGAAGGCCGGAGGGCCTGGCCACGCAAACTCTTCGCAGGGCAAGCCGTATCAGTCTCAAGGCTTGGTTCAGATCCGCTGTTAATTATCAAATAGTGTCGAAATGGGTGAATGTTGAAGCATGTTGGTTAGTGTCTGTGCAAGTGCGTTGCACCAACGTAGTCGTTGGGGTTTGCAGGCTTAGCTAGCATGCTGACATCATTCCCCCGTGTCTGTGTTATACTACCATCATTGTGCATCCGCGGCGTGCTGGCATTTGTTCATAACAGTCGCAACACGCTTCGGAAGTGTGGGCGCTGCCATCGAAAGCAGATTTCGTAGTTCTGAGGGCTACACTTTCTTTCCGGCTGCTGTTGGAATGCGTCGAGTTTCATGCAGTCGTCCACAAACGTACTCGGGTAAAAGGGGTAATGGAATGGGAATTGCCGCATGGTCTTTGCACAGCAGTTCGAACTCGATGCCTCGCCCTAACGCCCAGGTTTGGTTGTTTGATTGCGCTGTTCTAAACCATGGAGGACCCTCAATGGCTGCAATGTGAATTCACTCACAGTCACTCACACATTGGCGCAGCCTGCAAACACAAAACCCTTCCCTGGTCAGGTGAGTTTGCCTGCGGCGAGCGGCATGGGTCTGGATGGCGGCTCGCAGTGACACGGTTTGTAGGTAAGAGCTTGAGACCCAAAACTCCACATAGGTGAGGGCGAAAGACTCCAGCGCACTGCCATTACAATATTCATCATGCACAGGGAGCTGTGATTTAACGTGAAGAGCGAAGATAGTCTGACTCCCTCTGGTCGAAGGGACTGGATCCTAGCCTGAGATTTCAGGAATCCACAGCCCCGAACCCAAGACTAGACTATATGTGTGGGGCTGCCAGGAACTCGAATGTCTGCGGCAACGACTGATTGTGAATTCGTCTAGATCTCCCTGCGATTTGCCATTCGCCTTCGTCAACCTTTTCGAGCCCCAGTTGGAACGTCCGTAGTCAGAGAACACAATGAAGCGGAGAGAGCAACGCACAAACAAAATTTCGACTGGTAAGCATATCAAACTTGTAACACCCGGACCGTCGGGTAAGGTGTGCAGTGTCGCCCGACGTAATCGTGCATTGACTGAACCCCTCACAACACTCAACCCCTAGAGTTAGAATCTACTTGTACTTTCAATTTTTTCGGAGGATCCCTGTCAGAAACCTGAGCATGAAGGAAGGGGTGTTGATTCTAACCCTTGGCAAGCTGGACTGCTTAAAGGCTGCAGAGTGCTTCCGACCAGCGTGAGCCTACGAAGCAGCCTCAGCCGTCTCGCGCAGAGTCCAGGATTTCGCTTTCCGGATGCGAATGCTGGGACTAAGCAGGTTCTAATTCAGGGTTCAGGGTAGAGCTCAAGGTTTAGAAATTGTGTGAATGCATCGAATCTTGACAGTTCTCGACAATCCAGCACAGAGATTCCCTTGTTCCATCCCCTCTTGGCACCAGGTCGGGTTCTTGGGTTGATGATGAGGTATGATGAGGTCTGGAGTTTTAGACCACACGGGCTTGCATGCATCGCATGCATGCATACATACAAGCAAGGACATGCACATTCATGAGCATGTATGTACCTTCGGGCTCGTGAGCATGGATGCACTCGTATGTTGAATATCTATATATGGTACCGGGACATCGGCAGAACTTGTTTTCGGGGGGGGGGGGGCGATTTGGGTCCATGCAAAAACGCGCAAGAAGATAAAAGGAGAGTAGAGAGACAGCTCAAGGCAAGACGCCCGCTTGTGAAACTTGGAGGGCTGGCGCCCATCGAAGCCAAAGCTTTGTGCCCCGCCTCAAGGCCGGTGCACTACGATCGCGGCGAGTGGAGAGCTCGGGAACTGGGAAGTGGTTTAGGGGGGCTTGGGGTTCGAAGGTGGCTTCAGAGCGACACAATGGGGAGCCTGAAGCAGGTGCGCCATTAAGCTTCACAACTTACGAAGACGAAGCTTTGCGCTACAATAGTCACTAACATGCTGAACCTTTAGTGGAGCTATGCGGTGCTCCCTAGTACTGTACGGCTGTCGCTCGTAGCTTCGGTATTAGGCAGTTGCGAAGCGTAAGACTTGGAAAGCACGCAGAATCACACACGGCGTGAGCTCGACCGAGAAGTACCCGTCCAGATGTCTATCGGAGGTTTGGAGCAATTCCCGCTTTCTGAATATGATCTTAAGCTGCTTGACTCCTCTGGCAACTGCATTCAACCTCAGGCTTTGCTGCCACGGGAAACTACTAAACGAAAGAAGACTTCGTCAGTAGCATGGCACTGCATTTTCATATTCAAGTGCACATTGCCTGGATTTCTGTTACAAGCGCTAAGGTTGACTCCACAACCATCCGAGCAAGCAGAGCCCTCATGTTTTTGCTACAGCTGTGAGTGTGCCTTGCATGATTGGCTGAATGCTGCTGCAAAGCTACGGAACTTGCTGCGTATGACGAAGAGGCAGGCATTAGAGAACTGTCACGAAAGCTAGCTCTTCGGAGTGTGCGGGAGTTGTCGTTTACAAATTACTTCCTAGGTAGTTCAATGGGTGAAACCAAGGCCCATGGCCTTAAAAGGCATCAAATCAAGGGTTTTAAGAGTCGGGGCGGGGGTCTCCCCGCTTAGGGAAGGGGGGGGGGGGGGGGGGGGTCCCCCTCCCCCTCCCCTAGCAGGACTCCCCCCTCCCCCCCCCTTTGAAGGCCATGCGCATAGCTTTGTCGTGGGCTTTCTAGAGGCAGTGTGCAAAGACGTAAAGTAGACTTGTAGCTGCCAACGCTTTAAAACAAGTGCGACCGTGCTCCTTCTAGCTTTCGTAGCCCTGCTCTCACCTATAGGAGACGAGGCACACGGCGCAGCAAACAGAAAGCCGAATCCCGGGATATCCCAGGAATCGTTGATGCTGAAGGCTCTTGATAATACCCTCATCTTCACCTGATATTCACTACTGAACAAGTCTTCGCCATAATCCATGCGCTCAGCTTGCATGCGGTTTTGCGGAAGCTGTGCGGGGAGAGTCGGACAACATGCATGGGCTGCTTTTGCAATTCGCGCTTGGCAACAGTCTTGATCTCCGTGAATCCCCGCGTTGGCTGCGCCGGTTTTGCGCGCTTCGGGCATTGCGTTGCTATCCTCACGCCTGCGAGATCACAAGATGTCTTGAGTAGTTGCTGTTGGTTGCCCACATTCGATATTTAAATCTGCTTCAGCTTGCTGACTCTGTTCTTTGTTACTTGCTGTACGAATGTCTTTCTGAATGTTTGCGGCGGTGAGGCGAGTCTTTAGGGAGCGTCGTCGTTTGGCACGGGTCCTCACCGTGGAGTTGTTATTTACCGCAACAGTGGTTCATTCGTAGATCTTGTGGCTTGTCTGAACTGTCCTGATTCCCCTTACCTTTACCTAAACACTGAACCCCAAATAACCTTAAACTGTCCTGCCAAGGCCTTTCTTCCGGCGAAGGGTGCTTCCGGTGTCCAGGAAGAAGGACCTGTGCATTCTGGCAGTCTGACGGTTCGAAGTTGGAAGGATTCAGTTCCGGATCGGGGGATTGGTTGAGAGTGCTCAGAACGTTTTCAATTTGTTTTCTTTCGTCTGCGTTGTTACGAGACCAGAAGCAAGATTGAGGACCTCCGGGCAAGTCTTCTGAAAAACAGTTGCGATGAGCAGGCAGAGCTCGGGCCCAGGCAGCATGTTGGTTCTTATTCTCGGTTTAGAAGCACTAATAAAGAGGAGGCTCCATGAAGCTGTTGATGTGTTCTCGACCACCTTTCATCTCCAGGAGGCGGCGCAGATGTCACCGAAGTGGCCGAAGCAACTGAAGAGACGGCTGCAGAACAGTCACACAAAATGGCACTGCCCTCTTATGCTCTTATGCGACTGACATGCTAGCTTAGGGAGCTGCATGTCCGATGGCCGACTATGATGACGAACTACCAGTAGCAGAGATTTGCTGATGTTCGACAGGCCATGGTCACGCCAACCTTGCTTTACGATGAGTTTATGCACTGAGCAGATTTCGGTTCGGACACTGTTTTCCTCACCTGGGTCGATTTCTCCCATGTCAGGCTTCATGCGGTACCGGTACAACTGCAAGAGCCCCGATGCTTACTTGCTGCGGTCACAAGGCTTTACCAACGGAAGTGGTTTGCAAGAGCGATCCTCTTCACCAACCTGTACCCAAGGAGGTGGCTTGCAAAGGCGATCTTCTTCACCAAGCTGTTGTTGCAGATGAAACGCAACTGGCGACATGGGTCCATATTCTGAGTGTAAGGCTAGGGATAAAGCACGCTGCACCCGGGACCAGACGGATTCCCAGGCTCCGAACTCCGGGGGTTGAAGAAAGTCGCCGCTCAGAGGAGCCTCTTCTTTTCACAGCTCTGCCTGCCCCTGCATGTACGCCATGGTATCCACATTTGTCTTTTCTGTTCCACAACCGCGATCTGACGTCCATGGCAAGAGCTGAGCGAAACACCATCCTGCTCGTCCACAGGCCGTGGCCAACCAGAAGCTGCGCCTTAGCATCAAGGCTCCTGTTCAAGAGGCAGTGCCGGCTGCAAGATGCAGGTGAGTCGCAGGTACGCATGGGTCTGGAGCACGCAGTAAGAATGCAGACGGCTGGTTCAGTCCGCTTGCTGACGGACGATACTGGGGTGTGCATCTATTCAAAGCGTCCCTTGTCATCCATGCGGTTTCTTGCTGCTCGCACTGATGCATGCCCGGGGCTCTGGTTGTCAAGAATATTCGCTGCCACCGACTTGGGCGTCGCGTACTGCCACATGAAGTACAGGATGTACAAGAGGGCAGAGCTGGATGGGTTAGATGTGCACCGTATGCGAACACCAGCAGCGTGTCAGCAGCAGTCATGTCGCGGCAGCATCACATCAGTGGTCGCACAACGCTTTTGCTTCCCAGTGCCGCACCGTCGCGCGCCGGTGCCTGCAGAACGTCCCGAACAGCATGTGCATTTGGGGCAGACCTTGTCCGACACGGACGTAGGACTGCTAGAACCATTGAAAGTGTTGGCGGCTGCACGACGACAAAGCTCGAGGTCCAGCTTTGCATTCACGCCTTCGGCACGTCGTCGACAGCAACATTTGTCCTGTGGCAGGGCATTTGCCACCCGCGCCTCTTCCATACTTCTTTCAAGCCCCGGCGTGAACCGGCGAGCAGTAACAATGGATCCCCAGTGTTGTATCACCTCAAAGCGTGCCTTGTCAGCAACACGAGTTCCTGCTGCTCGCATAGATGCCGGCCACGATGTCTGCTTGTACTCAAGAATATGTGCTTCCAGCAACTTGGGCTTCACGTACTGCAGAGTGAAGTACAAATTCTACGGCTGGGGAGAGTTGCGTGGGTTGGATGTACACCGCATGGGAACACCAGCAACGTGTCAGCAGCGACCACTTCGTCGAAGCATCACATCTACTGTGGTGGTGGGTGTGGCGGCGACGACAAGTCTGCAATGGGAGGCAGTTCGTGGCCAACCTGGTGTTTGGAATTGTCTGCAGAAGCTGACCACGGCACGACAGTCTTGCTTATCAGCGCGGCACTGTTGCGTGCAGGTGCGGGGGAATGCCCCCGGACAGCACATGCACTTGGAGAAGACTTACTCGTACGACACGGACGTAGGATTTTTTAATGTTCGGAACGTGTTCATGGTTGTGTGGCAGCGGGACAGTGCTGGAGCATGCACTAATGTCACTAATGCTGAGCGTTTGGACGCTGGTGTGGATGCGTGCCGGGCTCTTTGTTTGTATTCCAGAAGGAGTACTGACCCTGGCCTGAAGGTGCCGGAAAGACAGCTGGAAGCGGGCAGAGGTGGGTGGGAGTTCAATGCGCGCTGTGCCGCGACACCAGCAACATGTCAGCAGTGGACCTTTCGCAGGACTGTGACGTTAGTCGGCCTCTTGCGAAACTGTTTACAACCGGATCGCAAGCTGGACCCGGTGGTGCTTGTGGGTGCAAGATGCAACCTTCACATTGCGGTTGCAGTGTGCAGCAGGCATCTGACACTTCCTCATGCTCTTCGTCATCATTGTGCAGCAGATCAGGAAAGTGTGATTCTGGACTGTGGTGTTGCTGTGAGCTCAAGCTTCGGCATGTTTGGAGGTGGCACGGCTACTAGCAAAGCCGAGGGGTGCTGCATGGTCATGCACACTGGCCGTTCCAGACGCACATCAAGACTCGCTTGCCGGCCACTGCAGCACTACAGCGGCGCTATTGCCATCAAGCCGTTGAGGACTTCGCGGGCGCAGAGTCGATTTAGGATGTGGGACAGACCTATGTCAGCTGCAGTCGAGCCTTCTCAAAGCCGTCCGCGCAAACATGCGATGAATGAGGCTGCCATGTTCCATCGCACCCGCTTTCCTTGGCAGCCAACCCAGGGAGCGACGATTTCCGAACGTCCACGGAGTTCCAGCAGAAGCCGCGGGAGAGATGTAGTCAATGCTTTGTTTAGGGACTGCCTACAGGATCTCATGTCGGGTAGCCACGTGGAGATGGAGGCAGCCTGGGAAGAATGCGGGCTAGACTCCCTCTCCAGCATTGCGTTCTCTCGGCGGCTTTCGGACACCTTTGACCTTTCCTTCGACGCCACTACCTTCTTCGACTTCAGCTCGCCCGCCCTGTTGGCAAAAGACATTTGGGACAGACTCCATGACATGGAGCTCTATGTGTCCCCAAACCGGGACCCAGCCCAGGCACGGACCGGAGCTGGTCAGACGTGGCGAAACACGGACACCCGAGGATGCCAGCTTAGCCCGTTGAATTTGCAACCGAAGCCCGGCAAGGTCCTCTACATTTGTCCGCCATTTGGGTTCGGAAGGCACAGTTTAAATGAACGAGGTTGTTCGTTGAGGTGTAGTTAATGAGACTTGTTGCATCAAAGGGTTCTGCAACAATTGTACCCTGCTTCATCTCAAGCTTGGCAGGTCGTACTTTGCATCCTGGACGAGATGGTTGGGGGACACTTGTGAGGTGCACGTACTTGGTGGTGCGGCGCGATGCTGGGATACGCAGCTTCAATCAAGCGCTGCATACATCCAAAGAACGTGTGACTCCCGTCCTTTCGTCATCTTTGGTCATTCCTTCGGTTCCATTGCTGCCTTTGAGCTCTGCGGCCACCTTCAAGAACTGCACTTCGAGATGCCAGGATGCCTCATTGTTTCTGCTTCGCCTACACCCGGGATGTTTGCGTGGAAAAAAGACATGGCACCTTTCAACTGCTTTGACATGGAAGTAAAGGATGCCGGAGGTGTCCGAGATATTCTGTGCGACTTCCATGTACTGGACGCAAACATGGACGTGCTGACAGATGACCTCCTCATGGCTGATCTGAACTTAGTAGCTCGGTTGGCTTCTCTACTGTTTCACTTCTGTTGTATACCAACTTGTGCCTTGATAGATACGATGATAATGTTTCGCAGGGCTTAAAGGCCAACTCAGGTGAAGTCGTACATGCCCCGGTCCGATCGCAAGCTGGCTTGCCCAATCATCGGCATTCATGCCAATGATGACGTCCTGGTCCCTTCTTCAAGAACTGTAGCGGCATGGTCGGCGTACACAACAAGCACCTTTGCCATGCATCAAATAGATGGTACTCATTTCTTTTTCTTCAGACCTGCTGCCGCATTTGTTGCTCTTGTGCAGAGTTGCCTGGACGGGTACGACAGCACAACCTGGCCTGGCCCTGGAGCATATGAACTGCATACATTTTGGTGGGGAACACTCGATCTGCATACCTACCCTTTTGGAGTGAGTCCTAAAGGGTACATCATATACACTGACGGCCATGTCTTCGTGCACCTTTGTGACCCGCTAGTGGATCCTGCAAAGCCCTTGGCGGCAGCACACTCGCACGCATTTTATCATGGCACCTATGCTGTTGAGAATGGGGCGGTGTTCCACCACATTGAGATGTCCAACAACCCCAATGATCATGCTGATGTCCTCGGCAGATACTTTCACTGGCAGGAAGAGCGGCGTAAACTGACCTTGTCAACTCGGCCAGACTCGATGCGTGCTGCGGGAGGCACGTTAATCGTCAGAGTACCCTTGAAGGAGCCTGGAGACTGGTCAATGCCACAGGGCTTGAGATGACGATGGGGATGCTGGTCATCAGACGTGGCAAGCTGATGCTTCAGTTGCAAAAGCCTGAGCGTCCGAGTTTGCCTGACGTTGATCCGGAGCACGTGCCTCCAAGCCTTTGGCTGCAGAACATGGGAACTTGTATGAGCTGTGTTTGCGAGATCCAGGTCCTCAGCTGTTACCTCCGTGGCCACGTAATCCTTGCCTGTCCCACGCCAGGCTCCTTGAATCCACTGCTTCAGGCATGGGAGTTTCGATGGGAACATGCCTTACAGGCGGAGGATCAAGATGACCGGTTGTTAATCGCCACAGCAGAGGGTGTGCAGCTTACGTTTCATCGTCTCGGTTAGCCCGCTGCTCCTTTTCTTGGCTCTGTCGAGCTGCGGCGTGTTGGGCAAAAGGATTCAGCCTGTCCGAAAGATCTGCAGTTGCCACAACAGAGGGCTCGTCTCGCTTAGCGCATTAATTGGTCTCTCTTTCTTAGCTCCGACGGTGGGCTGAGTCCAAAGCTTCAGCCTCCGCGAAAGATCTTCAGTTGCCATAACAGAGAGCGTGCGGCTTGTGTTTTACCGGCTTGTTTAGCCCGTTGTGCCTTCTTCCTTGGCTCTGTCAAGTTGCGTTGCGCTGGGCCAAAGGCTTCAGCCTCCGCGAAAGATCTTCAGTTGCCACAACAGAGCGTGCAGCTTGTGTTTTACCGGCTCTGTGCCTTCTTTCTTGGCTCTGTCAAGTTGCGTTGCGCTGGGCCAAAGGCTTCAGCCTCCGCGAAATGTCTTTAGTTGCCACAGCAGAGCGTGCAGCTTGTATTTTTCTCGGTTCGGTTGGCCACGGTTAGCCCGCGGGTCCTTCTTGGCTCAGCAAAGGTGAGGTGCGCTGGGTCAAGGTCTCTCAGCCTCGGCGAAGGACCTTCGGAGGAGTCAGACCAGTCGGAGAAAATGCTGGTGCTCACAGTCCCATAGTCATAGTGCAGCGGTATGATGTGTTGCTTTGCAAACATGGCAGTGCCAAAGCGAACATGACTCTGTGGAAGAGCTCTGCAGGCCTCTGCATGTAGTAGCAGACCCTTGCTCTTTGTCCACAGGCATCTGCTCAGACAGTGCTTTCTGAGAGTAGCCTGCAGTGCAATGGCAGCGGCAGCAGAAGGCAGCGGCAATTTGCAGTAGCGACTGGACAACGAGGCCAATAGCAGCAGCCGTAGTAGTAGTCGTCGTGGTAGTAGATGTGGTAAGCACTGTAGCCTGTAGTTGCACTGGTACTCGTAAACTAGTAGATGAGCCCGAGATGGGAGCCCTGCATTCATTACTGAGAAGCGAGCCCACTCAAAGTTCATACCTGACCAGAAGCCACATAGGCCAAACCGGATTGGTGGTGCGGCTTCAGATCACGAAGCTGGCCCACCAAGGCCTTTCTTCCGGCGAAGGGTGCTTCCGGTCTCCAGGAAGAAGGACCTGTGCAGTCTGGCAGACTGACTGCTCACAGTTTGAAGGGTTCAGTTTGGTGTCGGGGGCCCGGTTGAACGGACTCAGAGCGTTTTATTTGTTTGTAGCTGGCTGAATAATCACGAGACAGGCGAAGCAACGATTGAGGACCGTTTGGGCAACTGTTCCGAAAACAGTTGCAATGAGCAGGGAGAGCTCCATGCCAGACAGCATGTTGGCTCATACTCTCTGTTTGGAATTGCTCACTGTAAGAGGATAAGAGGAGGCTACATGAAGCTGTTGATGTGTTCTCCTCGACCACCTCTCATCTCCAGGAGGCGGCGCGGATGTCACCGAAGTGGCCGAAGCAACTGAAGAGACTGCTTCAGAACAGTCACGCAAAATGGTACTGCCCTCTCATGCAACTGACATGCTTGAAATTGATTTTATAGCTAAGCTGAGGGAGCTGCATGTCCGATGGCTGAGTATGGCGACAAACTACCAATAGCAACAGAGATTTGCTGACGTTCGGCAGACCATTCTCCAAAGCCAACCTTGTTTGGGAATTACTTCATGCTGTTGGTGGCTTTGCCCCGTGTCTACTTTTTGTTGGCTTTGCGCCCTATCCTGTTTGTTGTGTCTACCGTTTCTCAGCTTTGCCCCTAGCCTTTCTATAGTGTCAAGGCCACCTGCAAAACGGCACGAAACTCAACACGTCCTCGTCTTCAACATTCCAATGCTCTCGACGATGGTTGGTCTTCTCATGGAGTGGTGATTGCAGAAGTTCTCGTCGTCGAGGCAGATAGGTATGTGGCAAGTTTCAGCAGTGTCAATAGGGTGCAAGAAATGCAGCACTTCCTGCACAGGTCCATCACTTGTTTCGACAGCAGAGCGCCAGGTGCGAGACACGCCTTTTCCGCTGGCGCTTAGCAACTAGCTCCAACCACAGCCACACCCAAGCCTTCTGCTGTTAAGAGCCGTGCCCAACAAGAACGAAAGCAAATTGAGTGAGGCACAGGTTTCGAGGCTTCTGCAGCGCCATCGGGTTGAAGCTTGAAGGGTAGTACCAGAACCCACGCGCCGAACCCAACCGTGAACCCAGCCGAAACCGTGTCCTTTGCGGCTCAAGCTCGTGGGCAGGCAGACTGAAATGGCTCTTCTGCGTCGAAGATCAGACGATTCTGATTATGATAGCCACGGTGCAGAGTTCAGGGCTTAGACCAAGAGGGATCCTGGCCGTTTGAGCTCCAATCAAGCCTCTGCAAAAAGGGCATCTTGGTCCTCACATATCATAAGTTCCAATGTAGGGAGGCTCCTGTGGCTGCAGCAACTTCTGGTCACAACCTTGTTCTTGTTCCCGAGAACTAAAACGTAGGAAGGCTCCATCCAGTCTGCAGAGCTTTGGTGCCCTCGTCATGGCATCTCCAGCGAAGTCGCACGAGGAGGAGCTAGAGGAGCTGTCCTTGAGGTGATGCCGGTAGACTAAGCGTTTACGGCCTAGTTTAGCTAGGTCATGATGTCCGAGTACAAAGCTTGCAACACTTGCGGATTTTTGCTGTAGCAGGAACACGAAGAGCCATCGCCTAAGGGTCCAGCCTCAAAGATGCCATGGCACCTTTTGTTCGTCGGGCCTTCCTATGGGATGTATCTTATAGAAGATGAAGCTACTACATAGTACAGTATGAGAGCATATGACAGCGACGATCTGCAACCAGCTAACGAAGAAGGCCGAGTTTGCGGTTACTCCTCGTTCTTTGCTTTATATTGTCAGGCTTGATCGATTCGGGCATGCATCATAGCAGTAAGACTCTTAACTTTAAAATTAGAACAGTCTTCGCCTTGTGTTCCTATATTCAAGGGCAGTTTCCTCCTGGCTCCTCGCTCCTTTGTTTCTCCTGCACACCTTTCCCAGTGAATTCGTGCCGACGTGGAAATGGATGTCAGATTTGTTATGATTTCAGCAGTACCTTATCAAGCATCTTATAGACCTATTCTCTGTGCAACGTGACGTTCCAGACTTCGGCACGCAAATTGCAGGAGATCCTGGCCACTGCATCCCCTGCGCGACGCTCAGGCGTGATGCTGTCGCGGGGTTTCAATGCTTGTAGGGTAGGGATGGAGAGATCACGCAGATGTATCCGTTTGCCCTGACCAAATACGCCAGGTTCGCATTTTACTCGTACGAAGCTCTGTGTTGCCTATGTCGCCTTGAAAGCGAAGCTCCAATGCTCGAAACGCAAAATCAAAGCGCAAATCCGTTTTGCCGACCCAAAGCCAAGCTTCGATCAAAGCAAGTTTGCACTTGCTTCCGTGATGGGTGTCGACATCCACCAATAGGCCGCGTGGATGTCGAGAACAAGCATTGGAACTACTATGTGACGGCTGCCCTTGAAACATAGGGCATAAGCATAAGCTTCCCTTCTGGCATGGTGCTGTTTGAGCGCTAGAACCGCACTCACAGTCTTTGGGACAATTACTAAGTACTGTTTTCGGCTTAAGCACAACGTAATTACGAAACTCGTGCCTTTAATGCCTTGCGTCCAAAATCCATCTGCCAATTCAGTCGGAACCCTGTCGAAGTGGTAGAACCGGTTTCCGGGTTCAAATGCTTGCCTCAAGTGCACGTTGCTATGTAGATGTGTTCTCTACTGTCAGTTATCATGACGCACCGCTTGCTTCCGTTTGACTCTGCTCACTCGGGCCATGTTGTGCATTTAATGCTTAAGTGCAACCTCCTGGAGCCACAAACCCAAACCATCGTACATCGTATTCACACTCGCCCAACACACGCAAGAACCCCGTAAACCCTGCACAAATCCTAGCCCGTTCCGCTTACCCAAACAGAACCTGGAAGCCGGCGCAGCAGCGCTGCTTGGCTGGCTTCGTGAGAATGGATCTGGGGGTCTTTCTTGGGCTTGACAGGGCTTTCAGGCATTCGTGCAAACTCGAAGCCTTCTCCATAAGCACCATTGCAAAACACTGCTTGGCTGCGACTGCCGCCCTGTCTACGACTACTTCTGCTGCTGCTCCAGCCTGCTGCTGCTGCTGCTTTTGCCGCGCCTGTTGCTGCTGCTGGCGCTGCGGCCACGGCCTTGCTACGGCTACGGTAATTCTTCCACTGCTACTGCTGCTGCTCCTGCTACTGCTACTACTTATGGGTAGTGTTAGGACCAATAGTGTAACATAACGTTCTATTCGAGTACTACTAATTACTTCTTTTCCTGCTGCTTTCCTTCTTCTAAACCTACTTCGCTCCCACTCTCTTTCCCACTTCTCCTGCTAGTGCTCCTCACCTCCTACTCCTAGTCCTACTGCCCTACCCTTACTCTTTCTCCTACCCCTGCGATGCTTGATCTTTCTTGAAGAGCATGCCTGAGTCTTAAGACTTGGAACGAGTTTGGCATCCAGACCCTGCTAGATGTTGTTTCTCTCCTGGGACAAGCATTTTTTTGATGTGCACTTCGGCACATGTTGAGGTTTTTGAACAGTAAACGTCGGTGTTGGACATTGGACGTTGAAGGTCTATCTGCTGCGGAAGCCAGGCTTGCTTGGCCAAGCTTCATAGCAGCCATAGCAGGTTCATGAAAAGTAGAACCAGCACCATGTAGGTCACCCAAGGGCCCAAAGGCCCGCGCTGAGTGGGGCTGGGCGGGGCCGGGTGGGGCTGGGTAAGGTTGCGCGGGGCGGAGTAGGGTTGAGTGGGGCGGAGTGGGGTTGGGTGGTGCCGGGGAGGGGTTGGGCATGCATTGGGGTGCAATTAAATTACTTTCTTAAATGACTCTAATACTGCTTAACTGTCCAGCTAAAACTACTCCAAAATAGCCACAGTGAGGAGAAAGTACGGCTAAATGGAGCGAAGTCGGGCTGGGCCAGTAGAGCTGAATGGGGCCAAGTGGAGCTGGGCCAGGCCGCGCTGAGTGGGGCTGGGTAAGGCTGCGTTAGGCGGAGTACGTAGGGTTGAGAGCTGAATGGGGCCGAGTGGAGCCTCGAATCGAACTGACGCCGAAGCAAGTCTAACTTCTGGGCGCCGCCCCAGCGGGGTCGACGGATATTTATATATTTGTTTATTTATGTTAGAAGTTGCAGCTTCAAGGGTTGTTTTCTATCATATGGATACAGAAGCGAATTCGGCCTTCGTCAGCTCGCTAGGCTATATCAAGTTTGCCAATCGGGGCACTACAATGGCAAAAGTGTTGCATGCATACCGCCTTTTCGCTCTTTGGCTAGAGTGCTAAAATGGAGCGGCTTTCCGGCCCTTCATCGTTGTGGTTTGGTTAGCTTCTAATGTTTAAAATGCACGGTGTAGTCTGTAGGGGAAAGATTTGTTCCCTTAGCAGCTTGAATTAGCTTGAAGGTTTCGGATTTGTTACTTACTACGTTGCACGGTTGTCTAAGAAGGGACTCGGAACAAGCTGCCAGGTCGTGTCTTCTCCAGGAATGGGAACTTGCACGGCGAGCGCGCGCCATTGAAAAAAGGTTTGCAACACGAGAGGTTGTCCTTGTTTTAATTGTGGCAATTCGGTATTGTCCAATTAGGGGGTCATACGTTTTGTGCCTATGTGCACATACGCGTATTCTTTGAAGACCAGACATTGAATATTTGACACGAGATTTCGGAATATGTACTGAAATTACTGTATGCAGCGCATCTACTGGATAAGAAATGCTAGCTTCTAGTGTTGGGAACCCTTTAATTTTTAGCCTCTCTCGAAAAAAATTCCGCATTTCTCAATTCTCGATTCGTTATATATCTTTCATTTCTTAACCGGGATTCGAGCCTCTCGAAATCTAGAGGCAAAGGCTTTAATTATTACGTTGGTCGGGTAGATATCGCTAACATAGATTAAGATATTACATAGGCCGGGTAGATATCGCTAACATAGATCAAGATGATATTATAATCTTGCATCTTTGGTATCTAGATGTAATTGCTAGCACTTCATGGTACGGTAGTTGGCGCTCTATAGTTGAGTTGCGTTATGGCTTAGTGGTCGTTCGGCTTAGCGGTCGTTCGTTTATATTTGAAAGTGGTTTTATTGGTACTCAAATTTGAAAATATTCATTGCATTTCATAAAAAGGGAGTGCTTATCGGCCACGTACAGCATACGTAAAACTATGATCGACGGCACAAATACGGTGGGAATCTAATATTTAATTGAGCCAAAATTGGACACGTTTATGGCGTCTAATGGGGCATTAATTCTCAGTGAGTTCTTCTATTTTGGGGTTATGATTTTAGAATGTTAGAATTTTATTTGAGAATTAATATGATTGTTAATATATTGTGAAAGCTAGTGTAATTAGTTTTTTATTTCTATGAATATTATACTTATAAAATTAGGTCCCGCTTAAAATCGCGTAATGATCTTGAGGAAAAAAAGAGAGGGAGCCTAGGATAACCCCTTCTCTTCCTTACATATTTTAGAATGAACAGGAAGAGCCAATCTAAATATATATCGATCTTCGTACACTCTTCATAATATTAGAGCCAAGAATGATAAGAAGAATAATAAACCCAATATTAATAAGAAATACTATTACAATGGTATCATTAATAGCAAAAACAGGAGGAGCAACAATAGCAACAACATCAACGAGAATAGCCGCCATTATAACAACGATCGTTTTTACGATAGTGCCTGTGCAATCATTCGAGGCAATATCGATGAATAATACTTCGGGAATCGGATATGCCGCAAACCAATACAAATGACAGGTCGGTCCTCACGTATTCGCCTCATTATCGGAATCTTAATACTAATCATAATAATAGCTTGAACAGCAACGGTAGCATCGATAGCAACACGAATAACAACAACAAAAACAACATCAGCAACAAGAGCAATAACAACAACATCAACGACAACCGACATCAACAGCCACCATAATAATGATCGCCACTGCAACAGCGGTCGCACCACCGTTCACAGTAAGAGCGACGAAGGACACTTGGAGTGCAGGATATGCTGTAAAAGCCAATATAAGCGGCGCGTCGTACGAAATATCGGTCTTGCCGGCGTTTTCGGCACTTCGGGCAAGGATGTGTTGTAAAAACCAGGATAACCGGCGTGTCGGTCGCTTCTTTTTTTGTAACATCTGCTATCAAAATACGAGCTTTTGCAAAACATATCTTGGATGACGTTAACGACCGGCATGCCACCTATGCTCGTTTTGACAGCACATCCTGGTCCAACGTGCCGACAGCGCCGGCATGGGCGATATTTCCTGCTACGTGCCGTTCGTCGTGGTTTTTACAACACATCATGGCCCCAAGGGTCGAAAATTCCGATTTGGTCGATATTTTCTGCGCATACCTCGATATGAATTGAAATATAGATATACTGTAAAACCAATATAAATGGCATGCCGATTTTCGCGCGGTCGCCTCGATATCGGATCCAAGAACGATAACAAAAGCAATAACAATATTATTAAATGCACAACAACATCAACAAGAATAGCAGCAACAGCACCATCAGCAGCAAGAGCATCAATATCAACAACAACCGACAACAACAGCCACTATAACAACGACTGCCACCGCAACAACGACTGCACGGTCGTTCGCAGCAACAGCGGTCGCAACAACACCATCATTATAAGGGAAGTGATGCCGCCGCCTCCACGAAAATAGAAAATAACGTAGAAAGCGATGCGAACGATATATCGGTCTTCGCTCATTTGGGTCAACCTCGACGCCATATCATTAGGAGCGACAATACCGTTATCAAGACCCGGAACAACAGAGGCAGCATCTCCAGCAGCGGGAACGGCAGCAACGGCAACAGCAGCAGCAGCAGTAACAACGACATCAACAGCAACGACAACAGCAGTCAATCACATCAACAATTACTGCAGCGCCGCTGCCAACAACAGCAGCAGCAGCGACAACGCCATCGCAACGAAGGAACCGATGCCACATTCCCTGCGAGTGTAGGAAATGCTGCAAAAATCGATGCAAATACCCGCACAGATGCACGAAATATCGTTCTCAGCGGTATTTTGGGCTCTTCGAGTGCAGGATATATTATAAATCCAATACAAAAGATATCTCGGTCTTCGCAGGAGTCATCTATCGCAATATCAGCAACTGCAACAACTGCAACCGACATGAAAAGGATAAATAACCCAAGTGGAAGGCACAGGCACCAGGCCGCCTCGAGCAGCATACCAAGACGGACGGATGGTGCGGCAACAGGAGTCGGGATCCAAAATGATCCGCCATAACAGACCCTGAATCCTCCCCGCAATACCGAACAGGACGATACAAAGCCTGCATACTCTCGGAGAGCACCAGAAAAATGCGTGCTGGAAGAACTATCATGATGCGATCAGTACGTCTCCTGGGCGCAAAAAATCGCGATGCTCAAGAGAATACGTGAGTGACCTGCATTGATTGATAATCGTATCAAGAACCGATATCCTGCCAGCCGGTATCTGCCACAATATCTATCTAAAGATCTGCTTTATATTCGAGCAGACGAAAATCAATCTACTCACTGCAGCATACTTCTTGCGCATGCAAAAACCCCAAATACAAATATATAGTAAGTCATCAAAAGAATCAAAATGAATTCTATCTATATCATTTATAGATATTATATTTATCTTTCTATTCATGCCCATCAATCTCAAGTCCCATAGTACAATCTAGACGCGTCCCTTTTTTCTAGTGGTTTTTGTAATTTATCCGAATCGGAGGCAACGAAAATATCGGTATGGCCAATATCTATATCGTCCTATTATTTCGGCTTTTTTTTATAGTATATCCTATACGTTTGACGATAGACGTGAGCAAGTCGATAGATCATATCATATGCCGTATATGCTGGATTCAGAGCATATTATGCAAGAAATTATAGGCCCCGATACGCTATAAAAACTAATATAAATGATGTGTATAATCTGAAAAGGCATATCCTATCCTTTTAAAGCGAATTCGGAGCGAGGTTGGAAGAAGAAAATTTTGCACGAACCATCGGCCACACCGAATATTTCTAAACCTCGGAATAGGATATATTATAAAAAGCAGCATAAACAATATATTAGTCCTTATATATTCTATATCCGAAATTTTTTTTATACCAGTAGAAACGATATATCAATTTTCGTTCCGCCATAGTTTAAATAAATACAACGTACTATAAAAATAAGTACGAACGATATATCACGAGAAAAAATTATCGATCATTCCGATATTTTCGCCGTTTCGAATAGAAAATTTACTATAAAAACTAGTGCAAACGAAATATCAATCTTCGTATCTTATTTTTATAAAATATATGGCTTTGGATAATTAGAGCTTTTCTAATATTTAAATTAGAAAAGCTCAGAGCCCTTCGTGCGAGGTTTTCCAATTTTTGCCGACTTTGGGTAAATTTTCTAATATTTGAGTTTTTCTATTTTATTTATTAGATCTATTATAAGAAATTTTATTGAAACTATAGCGCCGTCGCAAAAATTTCTTACTTATATATTTAAATGAAAATCTCTTATAATTCATCTTCTCTATTTTTCTTGATTTAAATTTCTGATCGGTCATATCAGGCCTAACTTATTAGATTTATCCGACCAGATCTATATCAGGTGTAATTCGCCAAACCTGTCCGACCAGATCCTAAATTATCGCTCCTGTCCGGACAGATCTAATACCTGCCTTGTCAGGCCTAATTCGCCAGATCTATCCGGCCAAATCCTAAAACCCTGTCGTGCCAGACCCAACCTGCCAGACCTGTCCGGCCAGATCTATAAGTCTGTCGTGCCAGACCTAATCTCTCAGAATTGTCCGGTCAAATCTAAAGCCTGTCTTATCAGGACTAATTCGTCATATCTGTCTGGCCAGATCCTAATCCCTTGCCGTGCCAGTCCCAACCTGCTAGACCTTTCCGACCAATTCTATAAGTTTGCGTCGCCAGCCCTAACCTTCTAGACCTATCTTGCCAGATCTATATATAAGCCTGCCTTGATAGGTCTAACCTGCGACCTGTCTGGCCAGATCCTAAAACCTTGCCGTGGCAGGCCCAACGTGCCAGACCTGTCCGGCCAGATCTATATATTTGCGCTACCAGGTCTAATCTTCTAGATATGTCCCGCCAGATAAGGCTGCCTTGATAGGCCTAACTTGTCAGACCTGGCCGGCTAGATTTAAAATCCTGCCTTGATAGATCTAGCACGATCTATTTTATTAGATTTGTCTGTGCAGATTTATAAGCCTATAAGCCTGCTTTGATAGATCTAATCTGCTAGATCCTTCTTACCAGATTTATAAGTCTATCCGGTCAGATCTGCAAACCTTCCCCTGACAAGTCTGTCCTGACAGATTTAGAAATCTGATTTGATAGGCCTGCATTGGCAGACTATCCCTCCAAATCTGTAAGCCGACCTTGTGAATCTATCTTGCCAGATCTATAAGCCTATCTTGGCAGGCTCATAGAAACCTCCGAGCAATTCAAGCAGCTTCTGACAAATTCTGAAACATCGCCAGTCCGCTTGCGTCAGGCTCTGAACAATCACCGATCCGCTTATTTCAGAATCGCAGCCGAATCACAGACAGCCACGTCAGGCCCGGATGCCACCCGAATCACCTTCTGAATCACAGCCATATCACAGAATCACAACCGAATCACGGGCACATGACAGCCGAATCACAGCCACAAGACAGCTAGCTGACTCACAGCCGAATCTCAGTCTCTGGGATATTACCGATCAACTTGTTTCAAGGCCTGAGAATTCGCCGATCCATTTGTTTCAAGCTCTGAGATTTTGCAGAACCATGTGTGTCAAGCTCTGAGAAATCGCCGACCTGTTTGTTTCAGAGTCACAGCCGAATCAGTCATATCACAGCCGAATCTCACCTCTCTGGAATATTGCCGATCAACTTATTTCAAGGCCTGAGAATTCGCCGATCCATTTGTTTCAAGCTCTGAGATTTTGCAGAACCATGTGTGTCAAGCTCTGAGAAATCGCGGTAGTTCAAGTAGCTATACTAATATCTAATAAAATCAGTAGTAGTAGTAGTAGTCGTCGTCGTACTAGTAGTAATAGTAGCAGTAGTGGTAGCAGTAGTAATAGTAGTATCAGGAGTAGTAATAAGAGAAATAGTACTAATAGTAGTCGTAGTAGTAGTAGGAGTAGGAGTAGGAGTCCGACTAGGAGTCGGAGTAGTTGTAGTAGTAGTAGTAGTAATAGTAATAATAGTAATGGTAATACGAATGATAATGATCTGACCGGCTTATAGGTCTGGAGGGATAGGTCTTATAGATCTACCAGGATAAGCCTATCAAATTAGATTTCTAAATCTGACAGGTCACAACGGTCACAACTTGTTAAGGATAGGCTTATACATCTGGTCGGATAGACTTATAAATCTGGTAAATTAGGTCTGGCAGATTAGATATCTAAAGGTAAGCTTATAAATCTGCACGGGCAAATCTAATAAGATAGATCGCGATAGATTTATTAAGATAGGATTTCAGATCTAGCTGGCCAGGTCTGATAAGTTAGGTCTTGCAAGGCAGGTATATAGATTTGCCAGGACAGGCCTAGAAGATAAGACCTGGTAACAGACACCTGGTCTGGTACGTTGGGCCTGGCACGGCAAGGGTTTTAGAAGAAAAAGTCTCGCAAGGTAGACTTATAGATCTGGCAGGACAGAATTAGAAGGTTAGACTTGGCAACGCAAATGAATAGATCTGGTCGGACAGGTTGGCTTGGGCCTGGCAAAGCAAGGATTTAGGATCTGGCCAGCTAGGTCTGATGAATTAGGGCTGATAAGGCAGGCTATAGATTATTTGACCGGGCAATTCTGAGAGATTTGGCCTGGCACGGCAGATTTATAGATCTGGTCGGACAAGTCTGGCACGCCAGGTTTAAGATTTGACCGGACAGATCTGGCGAATTAGACTTAATAAGGCAGGCAGTAGATCTAGCTAGTCAGGGACGATACTGGTAGATTAGGCCTGGTATCAAAGATTTAGACTCTCTAATCAGACAAATCTAGCGATATAAATAAGAAATTTATACGGCGACGGCACAATCGCGCTATAATAAATTTAGTTTCAACAAAATTTCTTATAATAAATCTAATAAACTCAAATATTAGAAAATGTAACCAAATATTTCTCTATATAAACCAATTTATTAGAAAACCTTAGAATTATTCTCTAAACTTTTCTAATTTAAATATTAGAAAAGCCGTAATCATCCAATAATAAATATATTTTTATATTTAGCGAATCGTCAGATTCCAACAAATAATTTACTAGAAATATCAATAGAACGACATCTCGATCATTATAAAAACGATAAATCCGAAGCACACTCAATACTACTTTTTATAATATACCATAATCTCAAATACCGAAACGGCGAGTTTACTCGATATCGTATGGGCCGCGCGAGAATTCTTTATCTCGATTTTATACATTCTTTATATCTCAAATATCTTATATATCAGCACCAATAATGTGCGAAGCCCCCCTCTTTCGCCCGCATAGAAGAAAAACAAAGCGACCACGATAATATTTTCTTCGAAACAAAATGAACCATAAAGATCGAGAGAAACGACTATATTACCTTTTCTACTATAATGACTCCGAGACCGACACGAACGCACCGAGACCGATCCTTATTTTAATATGAATACGACATATAAGAAACCGCATTTACAGAAATCTTGACGACGCACCGACACCTTAGACTTTAATACAGAATTTACAAATTACAAAAATTAAAAAAAATAAAGCCCCCTATTTTACCGAATTCATCAATAAAATAACAGTGTTAGGCATAGTCCCTCCCCCATTATTATCGTAGTAGAAACGAAAGATTAACTACGCTAACCTTCATGATAAATCCCACATCTCTTACCAAAGACCTCCGAAACCCTTAATCTCCATGAACACAGAACCCTCACGCATGAAAACCCGGAAACCAACAATCCGGAAACCAAACCCCTAAATATCGTAGTCAAAGATCTTAGTCCCAGAACCCCGACACCCTTTATGTCCAGAAACCCGCAACCCCAAACCTTTCACCTCCCAAACCCAGAAATCTAAACCCTAAAACCAAACCCAGAAACCCATAGCCCAAAAACCTGAACCCTAAACCCTCAACGAAATCAAATCTTGAGAAAATTTTAAAAAAATCCCGGACCAAGCGAGATATCAATGCACAATACTACAAGCGATATCCCCCTTTCAAACTTACCGACCGGCTTCTAATATTCTTTCAAAGATTCAATTTGGAAAGTATTCGGGGTAGTTTCATTGTGTCCAAATTATTAATACCAGGACTCGGTTATGCAAGTACGTCAAACATTTGATTCTTTGCCTTTTGGATTGCCAGCGCCCACGGCCTTGCACGTTTGGCTTTGATCAACGGACGGACCCACTCAGCCGCTCGTGCGGGGGGCCCGCGAGCAGGGCCGAGTGGAACCGTGAGCGTTTTGTCAAAAACTTCGCAGCGCTTGCTGCGCAACTATGTCGCGCCGACGCCTGACCCAAGACGGCCTCAAGACGCATAACCTCTCCAAGGCATGTCTGAGGCGACTTGGCTTCGCCTTGGCTCTAACAACACGGCTGGCTTTGCCGAAGGCTTCCTCATGACCACGCGCTGAGGCCGAAGGCGGCGTGCTTCTAACCAGGCTCTGAGCTCAAAACAGTCTGAAGGATTAAGCCTTCGGAGCCTTTGGCCGGCAGAGCGTCGGAAGTGTCACACTTCCACTCGGCCCTGCTCGCGGGCCCCTTCCGCCCGTCATCACAATGCCCTTGATGTGCGCACGCGGATGTACATGCACAAGTGATAAGTCTAGCACCATACGAAAACTATAAGATCACGATCATATGCTTTCCAATATGGCTATATTTATGTATATATATATATATATATAAATTTATGTGTATCATATAAATGTATAAAAATATGTTCTTACTTAATCCATGGCATAATTCCAATATTACTTAAGCATGTACATACGCGCATACATACAAAGTATCATAATATACAGAGATAGATAAATATGAATAATCACACAACAAAGGCAAGTGAAAGAAAAAAATCTCAGACATAATCAGACTCTGTACAGTGTCGACTGAGAGACTTAATAATGGACATATAGTCTTACTACATGGCTCAGTGCCTGGTCCTGGACGAAGAATAACTCCTGGCTGGTGCCTGTTTATGCCTCGCACTCTTGCTGCTGTCAATACTACTCGTTTCATTGCTATTGCTATTGCTACTGCCGCTGTTCGCAATGATAGTGTTGCTACTGTCGTTATTCTTCGTCCAGGCTCGGCATCACCAGGGCGGAACGCCGGGTGGACCTCGCAGCAAAAGCCCGGGATGTTGTGCAGGGGGGTAATTATCAGAATTGGGTACACGTGCCACAAATCGTACTTACCGAAGCCGTTTGCTTCCGACAGCTTAGTACAGTGTCGGGTTATATACTCCATTGCCTGTTCGAGGTTCCATAGCTTGAGGACACCACGTATGCAGGACGGTTCTTCGGAATAGACTATTCTGTCTACACTAAACTCAAGGCATTGCAAATTTAACGTCAAGCAGGGTGTGCTTGTAGAATGGACAGGGAACGCCCTAGACGCATGTTGCCCAAGTACACGTTTCAAAAGGTACCACAAATGTTCGTCGTGCGTCTGCAGGGTTGTGCCTACCCCACCAATACCACATGGATCCACGTCAAAAAGTTTAGGTTGCAGGTTCTTAGTGTGGTGTTCAGGCATGAAAACGCTGGGTGTTCAATCCTTTTCTAGGCGCATTCGCTAGAGTACTTGGAGAGTCGGGCTTTTAGGGCTCAGGGTCTTATACGCGGGCCGACCGATGAAATACGGTAGCTAGACTTCTACAGAGCCAATGAAATACGATCGTTCATGTAATTTCGTTCTAGTTGTGGGTGCAGTCAGTTCTGGGAAAAGTGATTTAACTTAGAGAGCTTTGTCTTGGCCTTTGCTGTCGCTTGCTAGGGCTCGTGGGGAGGCCTCCGGGTTGGAGAGTCACTCTACTCCCAATCGTTTCAGCTCCAAGGATCACGTGGCTGAGGGTTCAGACCCGAGCACCATGATTCTTGCATCTTGAAGCGCGAAGCCCAACAACCACATCCCTAGCAAGCCGATGCGAACCCAAACACATGTAATTCCCGGAAGCTCGATGCCTCATCCTGGCTTGAAAGCTTTAGGTTCCTTTCTCTAGCTTTCGCTTTAGACGGCTCAGGGCCAGGGTTTAGGGACGGGGTCGTACTCGAGGATTCCTGCAGCTGACAACTCTGCTGTTGCATGGTCTGCTTCAACCATCTTCTACCCGTTGTCATCATCTTCTTCTTCTACATTCTACCTTATGGAAAGCTTTCCTGCCTGGCGCCCCATGACTGCCGGAGTCGGCTGGCGCAGGGCCTCTATGGGCCATGCATGACTAGCCACAGTCTAGGCAGAGCTCACTAGGTTGAGGCTTGGGAACATCATCAGCATAGTCATGGCCAGCATGATTCCTATCATCTAAACAACATCAAAGCCTTCATCGTCACTCTATTCAGTCTTCTGTAGCAGGAAACCGTGAACATACTCGTTGCCTCCACCACAGCCGTCAAGATGACCATCATTGGAATCATCAATCTCCCCACCAACATCATAACAATCCTCATCAGCTAAGCACCAGTCTGTTCAGCATCGNCCGTGAACATACTCGTTGCCTCCACCACAGCCGTCAAGATGACCATCATTGGAATCATCAATCTCCCCACCAACATCATAACAATCCTCATCAGCTAAGCACCAGTCTGTTCAGCATCGCCATAGACAGTCTCATCATGTCATCAGGATCATCATCGCAATCTAGCAAAGCCCAATTCCTGAAGAACTCATCCTTGCTTCGAAGCTTTTGGTTCCTTTCTCTAGGTTCTCCAGCTTTTTTGGGTTCAGGGTGGATGGTTTAGGCATTCTTGCAGCTGTCAATTCTGCTGTTGTGTGACATACTTCAACCGTCTTCTACCGTTTCTTCTACACTCTAGCTCCGGACATATCGAAAGTTTTCCTGCCTGCCGCCGCCTGACTGCCAGGGCCGGCTGGCGTGGGGCCTCGTTGCGGGACTAAAGTGTCTAAAGTGTTACTTTCATGAGCCGTGCATGACCAGCCACAGTTTAGGTTGAGGCTTCGGAAAATAATTAGTATCGTCATGGCCGGCATCATTCCTGTCATAAAAACAACAAAGTCTTCATCNAGCCGTGCATGACCAGCCACAGTTTAGGTTGAGGCTTCGGAAAATAATTAGTATCGTCATGGCCGGCATCATTCCTGTCATAAAAACAACAAAGTCTTCATCGTGACTCAATTCAGTCTTCTGTAGCAGGAGGCCGTGAACGTACTCGTCGCCTCCACCACAGCCGTCAAGACGACCATCATTGGAATCATCAATCTCCCCACCAACATCACAACAATCCTCATCTGCTAAGCACCAGTCTGTTCAGCATCGCCATAGACAGTCTCATCATCCCATCAAGAACATGATCGCAATCTAGCAAAGCCCAATTCCTGAAGAACTCATCCTTGCTTCGAAGCTTTTGGTTCCTTTCTCTAGGTTCTCCAGCTTTTTGGGTTCAGGGTGGATGGTTTAGGGATGGAGTCAAATCCTTGCATTCTTGCAGCTGTCAATTCTGCTGTTGTGTGACATACTTCAACCGTCTTCTACCGTTTCTTCTAGATTCTAGCTCAAGACTCATCGAAAGCTGTCCTGCCTGCCGCCACTTGACTGCCAGGGCCGGCTGGCGTGGGGCCTCGTTGCGGGACTAAAGTGTCCAAAGTGTTACTTTCATGAGCCGTGCATGACCAGCCACAGTTTAGGTTGAGGCTTCGGAAAATAATTAGTATCGTCATGGCCGGCATCATTCCTGTCATAAAAACAACAAAGTCTTCATCNCAGCCACAGTTTAGGTTGAGGCTTCGGAAAATAATTAGTATCGTCATGGCCGGCATCATTCCTGTCATAAAAACAACAAAGTCTTCATCGTGACTCAATTCAGTCTGCTGTAACAGGAGACCGTGGACGTACTCGTCGCCTCCACCACAGCCGTCAAGACGAGAAACATCAATATCCCACCAACATCGAGACAATCATCGTCAGCTTAGCACCAGTATCTTCAGCATCGTCTCAGACAGTCTCGTCATGTCACCATGATCATCATCATAATCAGGGGCCACGCGTCATGTAAGGTGGAGTGGGCCCAACGCCTCGGCTCAGTTAGTGCTATTATCAGATTGAATCTGCTCGGGTTTGGACCACACCACGGCCATTGATTCTATACTCGGCTTGAGGCCATGAGCAGCGAGAGCAACCCCGACTCGCCCGTTCTGATCTACGCTTTAAGCGTGACAGCCTCAAAGCTTGAAGAGTTGAGCTCAAGCTCCCTTTGGTGCAATCTTGGGCTTACGATCGAGCGCCCTCGCCCCTGGACAGCCCATCGTCGAAAGCTCCTGGCAAGCCCTGAACACCTAGCATTGAGACTGTCGCCGCCTGGCAAGCAGTGGATACCGCTGCAGAAGTGTCAAGACAAACCATACACTTGACATTAGGAATGACAAGCAAACTCGGAAACATCACATTGTCGGCAGTAAGAATGTTAGCCATCGCCTTGGAAACAAGACTGGTTGTAAACAGAGGTGCAGAGGGAGTCTCAGGGCGCTTCGGTTTGGTTGGTCTAACACACAGAGGTCCCGTCTTTGGAACCAACAGCACACGGAGCTATTGCAAATGCCAAGTGAGCACATAACATATTTTCGCAAGCCGATTGCGTCAATGCCGCGAGTGTCGAGCCAAAACGTTTATGAGGCCGAACTGACCCGACTGATGAAACATGTGAAGGCTGTTCTTCTTCTGCGCCAGTCTTGCTGTAAGGGTTCGCGGGGAGGGCCTGCGGGTTGGAGAGTCAGCAATTCTACCCTCGAGAAGGTCCAAGGATCAAGTGGCACCTTTAGGGATTAGCCCAGGGCTTGAAATCTAGATCCGGGCACCATGATGATACCGAAGCCCCGAAGCCTCAAGAACTTATCCTTTGAAGCTTTTCGTTCCTTTCTCTAGGCTTGATTAGGCTCACGGTGGAGGGTTTAGGGTTGGGGCGACACTCGCGGAGTATTGCAGCTGACAACTCTGCTGTTGTATGATATGCTCCACCCTTTGTCATCATCTTCTTCCAGATTTCAGTACTCTGCCTTATCAAAACTTAAAACCTTTCCCGCCTGGCGCCCCCTGAACGCCAGAAGCCGGCTGGGTTTCGCAGCACCAGCCGCAGTCTAGGGGAAGCTCGCTTGCTGCTTGAGGTTAAGGCTTCGGGGCCACAAGTCATGTAACGTGGAGGGGGCCCAAAACTTTGGTTTGGATGTAGTTTCTAGCATTGGATGCTTTGGGGGATGAGGGCTGCTCGGGATTGGACCACACCACGGCCGTGGATTCTATCCTCAGCTTAAGGCCATGAGCAGGGAGAGCAACCTCGACGCTCCCGTTCTACAACTTTAAGCGTGACAGCCTCAAAGCTTGAAGAGTTGGCCTCAAGCTCCCTTTCGTGCGATCTTGGGCTTATGATCTAACGCCCTCGCCTCTAGATCCTGGACACCCCATCACCGAAACCTTGAAAACCCTGATAAGTTGGGATTTCTATGCGCTCAGGGGCTCCAAAGCCAAGGGCCTAGGAGGTGGTGCCTTTTACGGCTAAGGGGTTGTACAACCCGAGCTCAATCCCCGAACCGCTTTGGCAAGCTTCACCTGAACCCGACAGATGCAATCCTACCTCCACCGCAGATCGGCCCAGGCCGTCGACCAGTGTGGCCGGCAGCACGCCCTGGCGCTGGCAACTTGAGGATTTACCTCGCACCCTTCAGCCTGTTTTGAAGCCACTACACTAGACTCAGGACTACAGGGTCGACTGGATGCCTGGACCGTAAGGGTTTCAATGCTCAGATGTTGAAAATGCTTTCGGGCGTGAAACCAATGTACCGCTATGGGGACCTGGAACCCTTCTCCTCAGCGTAGAACCCTGTCACGCGGAATTGAGCGGGCCTTCTCTTAATCATTACACCAAGTCCTCGAGTGGTAAGCTCGCAAACATTAAAAAACCCTACAGCCCCCCTAAGACCTAAACCCCGACAGCCCGCAGACCCCTCAAGCTTTCAGATCCTGGCCCCAGACCCCTAAAGACCTAACCCCCTCAAGCACTAAGGCCCTAAGACTTCAAACCCGTGTCTTGTTGCGACTGCTGTGATCGCGAGTTTAGAAATTGCCCCTTGGGATTCGCGATGGGTGTGGTTGTTCATGTGGAGGGGCTTCGGCTTGAGCCGACATTTCCAGTCTCCCACAGGTGTGTCACACCCCGGCGCTCACTCCCAAACCCTATGGCAACCTTGACCTCGCTTTGACATACATCACACTACGTGAGTTCCCAGTGCTTTTAAGAGTCTTCAGAATAAACTTGGTAGACTCATTGTCCAGTCTGTGTTCGCAAGAGGCGCAGAGAATGCAACTGCGGCATTGCACGCTCTCGATCGCACAGCCGCAGTCCGAATTCCCATAAAATCTCAATCTGCAAATGCAAGGCCCCATTCAAATCTGTGAAGCCCTGTCCTGCATAAGAAGCCATGTGGTCCCCGCACAACCGGCCGGCAGCCCCATCCGAAAGGCAGGGCTCCTCCAGCTCATCCTGCTTTTGCAGACTGTCTTGGATGTAATATCCCCTGGCGATGGGTGTGAATTCAATCTTTAAGTTTTGTACGTAACTCATGCAAAACGTAGTGTAGCTTAACCAGAAACCTCAACTTTCGAAGCATGTATATAATCAACAATCCTAAACCCTACACTCCATAGGACCCCCAACCATAAACCCGAAATCCGAAATCTCATGAAAGCAGACCCCCATGCTGGTCTCAGAGCTCCTCTTGAGCTTAATCCGCCGAGGCCACAGGCCCAGGCGTCTTGGGGGTTAGCTCAGGTACCCTCCAGGAACATCCAGGAACCACCCGTTTATTTTTGCGTTCATTTCCCACCCCCCCACCCGGCCCCCCTTCATTTTCCTGCTTTTTCGGCCCTCCGCCCGCTGACCCCCCCTTCTCCTGCTGTTTTTGGTTTTCCGTGGCTCCATCCTCTGAGTTCAGGGTTCATAGGAGTTCTGATTTCGAAACCAGGGGCAATCCTTTGAGTTCTGATTTTAACATCCCCCACTTCCCCCACCTCTCTTCTGCTGCCCTCCGTCCCTTGCCCCCCTCCCTTTCACTTCTGCATCCTCTCTGCTCTTTCACACTACAGAAGCAAGTCGACGAGTTCTGTCACAGTGCGGGTAGCGTTAAACTCAATAATGCTTCTGACCCGCGGCCGAAGGGAGCAAGGCTATTCAGGGTGGAGCGATGTCACGACTGACTTGATCCATCAGTCCAAAGTCTGCAACACCGTCCTTCCCGAGGAACGCGTAGCAGCTGAGAAGGATCTCTTCCTGGAGGAGGCTTTAGGGTGTAGGGGTTTTTGGTTCTACACTCATCTTGCCGTAGCCCTGGCAGTGCCTAGGGAAGACCGTTGACCCAGCGGACATACTCGTCGCACAGTACCTTGGTTGGATGAGCTCAATACATCGTGCAGGGACTTCGTTCTGTAACCTGACCCCATAGTTGCGTCTTCGTCATATCCATAGCTGTCATAGTAACTAGCACCCGACAGCTTAAACTCACAAATGGGGCCTAACTCTTCAACGGGTCACGGGTCACTATGACACAAGCCCCAAACCAAATACCGAATCAGGGCTCCACACCCTACAAGTAAGGCCTTAACAAGGAAGCCTGAGCAATGCGCCGCAAACACCGAAAATCCCCAATTGCTGCGGTCAAAGTGCAACTGGACGCGCCCGCAGCAACACAAGCCCGCTTCGCAGCTGCTGGCGGAGCTGTGCCGTGTTGAGGTCCAGCTCCTCTCGGGAGATCGGAGTTAGTCAGGCTTAGGCCTATGGGACAAAGAACAGTTTGGCAGCTTGGGCGTCTTACTTTTACTTGTATGGTTTATGGCTTCGTAGGAACTGGAGTTTTTGGCTTGGCGTACGCTGAAACTAGTTGTTGCTAATTAGGTTTTGCACGCTGGGTTTGAGGATGGCATTTTGCACAAGTTTCTGCCTCCAGTGGCTCCAGGCAGCTCTGCCGGGGGCAGGAGAGCAGGCACAGGCTGCAGGCGGGCATGACGGCGCGGCATGCGCCGCAACGCCACCACGACGCATCCCGAGCACAGCGATGGGCATAGCAGCCCGGTGCTTCCATCGATCGGGGGAGGGTTACGGATGAGCTGCGAAGGTTCAATTGTGAGGACTTTCCCCTGGTCCCTGTGATCGCTTCACAGAATCAAGTCCTGAATGCAAAACCCTTGGTCCTTTCGAGTCTCTATACAGTTCATCTCTCCCGATGCGGCAGCGATGGTCTTTTGAAGGATGCGAGGTGTGTATTGGTTTACCTATTTGAGGTGGGGTTGGAGAGGCGGTGTAACCACAGCTGAAACTCCTGACCTTATCCTTGCTATTGTTATTGACTATGAACAGGTTTTGCTGTGGATGACAAGCATAGTAGGATTTGGCGTGCTGTTCTGTGCCAAAAAAAGCCAAGCTGGGTACAGTATCCTTGAGGAGTTGCAGGATAGATAGATGTATGAATACTGCCATCACTCCTTGTATGTTCTGCGCGCCGACCCCCAATCTAAGTCTAGTCACTAGTCCTGTGGCTGCTAATTAATTTGTGCCAGGGGCTCTGGCAGCCAAAATCCAGGAGGAAAGGACTCGTTTAATGAACCCGGAACTGCATCGGCCAATGACTGCATGCAGGCTTCGAGAACCTGTATAGCGTTAAATCCCCGGAGACTGTAACAAAGGGTTCATCAGTAGGTGATGCACAGCGCGGCATGTCGCCCCAGTGTTCACCATTTGACTCAAGTGCTGGAGCCAGAAATGGACAGGTGCGGTGAATATGCGAAAACATGCAACTTGGCCTCGCCTGGCGTCTAGCAAATGCCACTCCATCCTTGTTAACTCCCAAGTACTGCCCTGGTTCATCCATTATGGCAGCCTTTGGCCAGCCAGTGCATGGGATGCTTGCGATTCCCGGGGGGATGAGCCAAGTGCCCGTCCCTCCCTCGCAGCCAGGCGGAACTTCGGTGTTGCTGAGGGTCAGAAGGGATTTGCAGCTGCCAAACTCCCAATAAGAATGACAAGACCAATACTGCATTGTATCGATGGCTACATGAAGGAGACAGCACAAAACAAGCACGCGCAAATAACAGGCCGGAGTGATAAATTTGCTTTTGTTCCGGCTCTTGCTCATTATTATCACCATCACCTTTCGTCCAAGTTCATCGTCAGCATCTCTGTTGCTACAACGACAAATTAGTCCAACACGGGCATTGGCACATAAGCCATAGCAATGATTCCATTGCTGTTAAGCAGAGGAATGGCAGTGGTGGCAGCGCTGGTAGTAGCAGGTGTAGTAACTAGTCATCGTCGTCGTCGTAGTAGTAGAAGTAGGAGTAGCAGCAGCAGCAGCAGTAGCAGTAGCAGCGCCGCAGCAGCAGCAGCAGCAGTAGTAGTAGCAGTAGCAGTAGCAGTAGCAGTATCCGTAGCGGTAGCGGTAGCGGTAGTGGTAGCAGTAGTGGTAGCCGTAGCCGTAGCCTTAGCAGTAGCAGCAGAAGGGGCAGTAGTAGTGGTGGTGGTGGTAGTAGTAGTAATAGCAGTAGGCTTAGTAGTAGGATTAGTAGTAGTAGCAGCAGGAGCAGGACTAGGCCATGCTGAATGCGTGTTCCCTCTGAATAGAGCAAGATGTACTGCTGAATAAAACAACGTTACGAGCGGGAACTTCAACACAAATGACACTAGCAACAAGAAAAAACTGACGGTCATCGTCATGGCACTCGCACCATGGATCACTTTAGCCGTAATTCTAAAGCCGTAAGCCCTAAACCTTGACCCTATACCTTAAGCCCTAAGTCCTAAATTCCAGAGCTCTTATAGTAAGCCTTGTAATGATCACGGCACAGGCCCTCAGCGATCATTCTCCCAACGGCGCTCAACTTGTACCGCCCTGGCGGTGGTAGCGGTGGGACAGCAAGGGGTCCCTCGCGTTTCATGCAGGGTGCAAGGTGTATTATGGTTGACTTCTATAGGGGCTAAATTCTTCAGACCTCTACATAAAGGGTTTGGGCCTTTGTGAACCTGGACCTCTATAGCAGGCTTAGTATGAGCTTGCCGGCTTGGGCTCGCTGGGTAACCATCGAAGACTGGCAGCGTGATCTCTCAAAGGTGATAACGAACCGAAGGAAAAATCTACTTGCAGCCTGAGCCCTAGCCCCAAACCCACGAACCCCGAAGCCCTAAACCCCAAAGCCCCTCTCAACGCAACAGCAGAATCCTTAAAGCTAATCGGAATGGTGCCTCCCGAGTGCACTTTCTCTTCGCGCTTCCTTGCCTCCCTTCACGAAGTAGCAATAATCCTTGGTACTTACGCAGGCCAACAGGTAATGAAAGATGCCAAGTCCAGCGACCTGCCTAACTTTGCCCTCGACATGGACTAGATCAGGGTGCGCACTTCGCCTTTTTTTGTCTAGCATGTCCTGCGGTGCTTTGCAACCGGGCTTGGCGCGAGCAACTAGGTTGGTGTAATTGAGCCGCTGCTCGCACCCTCATCACAACGTCGAGACTACAGCCAAGTGCAAACTCATTATCCGGTAGATCGGGGCTGCTCCAAGTTAGCACTGGGCAGGCAAAAAGTTACAATCATGCTTCTGTCAGACTAAGAGATCGCTAAGCCCCTAAGTTTCCGGAGCCAAGTATGTTCAGAGTTCTCAACTCAAAGTCTCCAGTGACTCCAGGAGACGCTATGAACAAGCAGCAAGCAGATGGACAGCAGCTGAAGTAGTGCACCTGAACCTCTAAGAATCCAACCCCAGAAAGCCTACCACCACTGACTGCGGCCAAAACCCCAAACCCAAAATTCCAAAACGAAACCCACAGCCCCACCCCCTAAGCTTGCTTGCAGGACTGCCCGAGGGCTGGACAAGGAAAAGAGCCATTGCAATCAATGCGGCCTTCCACTCGGGGCTTTGAACCTGACAACACCATGGACAAAAGGGCGCGAGCAGAAACAATACGATGAAAGGAGACCACGGGAAAACAGGAAAGCAGAAACCAAAGCAGGTAAAGGAACTAGGTGTCGTTTCGGTTTCGGCTTTATGGCTGAAGTACTAGGAGCGAAAACCGAGGCCCCACATAAAGCCCTGCACCTGCTGGTCTACATCTTTAGGCCCCAACCCTTAAAGAAAACACATTAAGCTCGTATAGGTCATATAGTTCTGGAACTTTACATGCTCGATGCAGTCTCTGCCCGAAGCACTGAAAACTTGAAACCTCGAACTCTTTGAATTCGAGACTGCCGCGTCCGAAACTCTAAACCTTAACCTGTCAGGTTCCTGAGTAGCCCCTTTATAATAAGGGCACCCTTTTTCCCTACTGTTTGGTTTGAAGGGGACCCTAAACTTAAAAGGGCAAGGGGGTACTACTCATGAACCTACAAGTAGCCTCCACACACGCCTGAACCTTGAAACCTACATCTTTATGGGCAAAGTCTACTAAATCCCTCACACCAAACTCCAAAACCCGAAAGGCGAAAATCCGGAAGCTTGTAGATAACCTGTATGGAAGCCCTCATTGCTCAGAAGCACTACTACGATTATCTCTTTGCTATCCTCTATATAAAGCCTTGAGTGACAAAACCCACTCATGCCATAAGGATTATACTGGGGATCATGGCAGTAAGACCCTTTGACGAATCAGGGTTTGTTATTCAGAGGTCTACATTTAGACAAAACCCTACACGCCCTAAACCCAAGACACTAAACCCTAAAACCCAAACTCCCCCGAACCCTAAACCCCCTAAGCCCAAGACACTAAACCCTAAACCCTAAACTCCCCCGAACCCTAAACCCCCTAAACCTGAACCCGAAAAGACTCTACTACAGCGGACCTCCTTGAAGTCGACATGGAACTGGTCGGAGTCGGCATTTATCCCCGTGATCATCCCAAGTGCCTTGACGGTGCGGTTTAGGGTTTAGGGTTTTATGGTTTATGGTTTAGGGGTTTTGGGTTTTGGGGTTTAGGGGGAGAAAGCTCGAAGCTCCAAAGTTTCTGGTGTGATAATGGCTTGCGGCTCTTTGACTACTCCTACAACTTCTGTCCGCCGCCACTACCAGTCTGCTTGTGGCACAGCAGCATGGGACTTACAGTGCCTCTTCTCCTGATACTACTGCTGCTGCTGGTACTGCTACTCCTGCTCCGACTCCTACTCCTACCACGACAACTACTACGGCGACGGCGACGGCGACGACGACGACTACTACTACGACTACTACCACCACTACTACCACTACTAACACCAGCCTCACTACCACTACCGCTACCACTGCCAGTACCACTACCACTGCTGCTGCTGCTACTACTACTACTACTACGACTTCTACTACTACTACTACTACTACGACGACGACGACTACTACTGCGACGACGACCACTGCTACTACTACTTCTTGTACTTCTACTGCAACGGCTACTAATGATCAGAAGTAGTCGTGGTAATAGATAGAGACGTGGGAAGATTGGTAACAATGGTACTGCTAAAAATATTAAAACTGCTCCGCTTTTGCAGCCTGAGCCCTGGAACCTACAGACCCCTTCCAGCTCAATGCCTGCTGGGCATTGAACTGTCGCTTGATGTTTCCCACCTCAGCAAGCACTTACGGTTTAGGGTTTAGGGAGTTGGAGGAAGAGAACCTGTAATGGATTTAGGGTCAGGGCTTATTACGGAGACATCGAACAAGAGTTCGCCGATTCTCCGCCCCGGCCTGAAGGGTGCAGGGTTTACAGTAGGCTTCTTGCGTCGTATGTTGGCGATAGCAGAACTGCTACCGAAACCCGGGATGAACTATTCAGGAGAATGGGGCATTCCTCACAGGCTCACATCACCGCTAGAATTCACGATCTTCGACAAGACCTCTACTTTCGACCTTGGAGACTGCGGAACATCCCAAAAGGTATTGGCCAAAACCCCCTCAAGACTCGGTCGAAACAGCTATAGCCAACATCCAAAGTCCAAAAACATTAGCAACACACAAGGAGAGCCGCGCAAGCCACACACTCGGAAACAATGAAGCCTTATGAAAGCTCGAAAGCTTTAATCATTACCTATACTATTTTGGAGGTTCCTTATTCTAACTATGGTATAATGGGCTCCAAAAGCCTACTCTAATTACGAAGGCCCCTTTTTTCTTCACAACAACTGTTGGCATGCGCAGGAAGCTCAGCGAGGATTGCGGGACCAGGGACCGACTGGCCGTGGTCGTACACCTGGAAGTTCGTCTCCTGATGAACCAGGACCCCCCCAAGGGCCGTTTAGGGTTTAGGGCTTTCACAAGGGTTTAGGGTTTAGGGTTACTTTAATGGAGCCCTTATGGTCCTTAATAATGGGTATTTGGGGTTTGATAGAGGGCAGTTGGGGGGTCCAGGAAGGCCCTTGAACCTCAAACCTCTGCGTCCTCCCAGACCGGATTTATTGAGACACCCAGGATTGCAGCAGCTATTGATGCATGTGGACACAAAGCTTTACGCCCCGGACCCTAGATGCGTGAAAGCTGCCGGCACTACAGCTCCAGTTGCCCACTTTCGAAGTTCGTAGAATTTTTCGTCACCCCTCCGTGAGCGCTGAACCGGGTATTCAGCCCTGTCACACTGTGAGGCCTCGTAGCGCCGGAATCTTTGTATGCTCATAGAGTATGTATACACATAGTATATCAGAGCAAGATGTGCAAAGCGAGAGCTAGTACAGCTACAATGCCTAGGGCCTAGATCGACCGGAGAAACGAGTGAGCTTAAGCTGATGTACGAGAAGTTGACTTTGAAGATCAACCAAGCAACCTGGCAGCCACACGGACAGCCCCAACAGAGCAGGGAGCAGTCCTTGGCTGGGATCAGCAACTGGTGCGCTTTGAGTGTTTATAGGGATTTTTGACAGAACCTCCACCGAACTAATCAGAGTAGAAAGCTGGGGTTGGACGGCTGCTCTGAGTATTTCCGAGGTTTGCACGGGTGCATTCACTATGCTTCGTGTTCTACTTGTGGCATTGCACGGATGGAGCGGCCTCAGTCTCAGGTTGAATAGGTTTTTTGGAGGGGAGTGGGATGTAGTTCGATAACTAGACTATTAGCCATGCAAGGGTACTCTTACCAATTGTTCTTAAACCTTTATAAAACTCTGCAGCTGTTAAGCCTGCTAGAATTGTAAGGGAATGTCGTCACTAATTCATTGTCAGACCTGTACACAAAGTTCTGCTGTTCAATCTCAGCTTCACAGCAGTGGTGGTTCAAGTTGAGCACCTCGGAGCCATTCTGATCCTGGGAGTGCAGGCGCAGACAGGGCGCTTCCTAGGGTAGCATAGGCTTCTTTTCTGAGTGACTTCATGGTTTTGTTTTACAGCTTTGTCACTTCTTGACAAGCTCTGACCCGATGCTCAGGATTCTGGATTTTTGGGTGCTGGGAGCGGAGAGCCTGGGAGACGAGGCTTCCAAGGGCCCACGGCTAAGAGTTTCGGGGCTCCGGTTGTTTTCTCAACTTTCAGGGATCAGGTTTTAGGGTTTTGGGGGGTTTAGGATTTAGAGTTTGAGAGTCTTGTGTGCGTAAATTCTTGAAGACGCTTCCGTTGATGCGGATGTTTTTCAAGAGTACTTCGTTGACTATCAGCTAACCCAGCACAGGCCGACTTGGAAGCTAGTCGCGAACGATCCAAACTTGCAGGCTGGGAGGCCCCATCTTATTCTGCAGCCGCAGCTCCACTGTGTCCTATTTGGGAATTCTTAATTCTTATCAGGCTGAAAGCCGGGCAAGCTGCATTCATGTGAATCCGCAGGTGGCAGCAGGAGCACGGCTCCACCGTGGTTGCTATCAGCTGGTTCGTCAGTGCCTCGGTACAGGGGCTAGGTCGGCTAGGTGTCAAATTCAGGGGTCGCCAACACTGGTGACACTACTAATGCTAGCATGACTACCATGGCTGAGTTTCCGGCAATACGAGTTTCACTCTGATTCGTTGCGTTATGTCAGTATGCATAGCGTTCACTGATCACGGCATGCGGTGTTGTCCATGTCATACCCCAAAGCACCTTGAGGTCTACGACCGTCTACGATGCCCTCCGAACCTTTGTCGTCGGTGTTACACCGCCCGCGGGGTATTTGGCTTTCCCATGTTAGATCAAGTTAGATCTGACCTGAAACCTGATACCCCTAAACCCTGCACGGCCGAAGCCCAAGACAAGAACACCCTTGGACCCACAGTATAACTATCACCTTTACAGGCTAGGCACAACACAATCAAGTTAACCCTAAAAGCTCCCAGAAAGGCCGTGTAAATCCCTCTTCAGCAGACAGTCAGGCCCCAACGTTGTGGATGTGCATCCTCAGACGGCTGGTTGCAGCTTCCACGAGTTGGAACTTCAGTGCTTGCGCGAGGATGAGGCCTAAGGATTCGGGAATTCTGCTCTCCGACCCAAACCCAGTACCCGAAAGCCGGACGAGTTAAGCAACGGGGGTGCTAATGTCGATCAGGGCCGGTTCGGGTGTAGGCGCTAAAAGCTCTGCGGCATCAACCAGGTTAGGTGTCTACGGGTGTGGGATACGGCTCTTCGGGCATCGGGCTCAGAGCGGAGAACATCAGCGCAAGGTCCGCTCAATCTGCAGAACCCTCAGGCAATCCCGGGTTAGACCCGTGACTCACAACCCGAAGAAGCGCTACACAAAATCTCTGGGCAACCGCTCAGATACCCTGCAACATCGAAGCCCAAGCTGCAGGGCTTCAGAGCTTTGGATTCCTACTTGCACCCACCCAAAGCCTAAATCTCGAAGGCTCCGGGCACTGTGGAGCTGCGGAGGAACCACTCCGGAAAGAAATGATTTCACAACGCGTTCAACCCACGAGATAATTTCGAGGCCCTATGCAAACCCGCAGCCGAAGCCTTATGGACTCTGACAACTGTAACTGGCGCCCTGTGACACCTAAACACTGGAATCAGTCCTAAACGAGACCCTACGTCCTGGATCATGCGACCCAAAACCTTTTCTACCTAGATAGCGGCTTAGGTGGCTCAGAGCACATGCCGAGTCGAAAAAAAGCTCCACGAAACAGGAACATCTAAGAAGCCGGCTTTGGCCGACCCAAGCAGCAGCCTTTTCAGGAATATTCCGGCTCAGCGTGTTTTGTTCTTGTTGGGTGCATCTAGGGGGTTGCCGTATTTCCCGGAGTTTCATGATTGTGCGTGTCAGGTGCGTGGAGCAAGACGTGCTCTGACAGAAGAGGTTTTGCGGCAGGGGCTTTTGCATGCAAACAGCTCATGAAGAGGAGGTCTTGCCTCTTTCCTACGAACATGGCCCAGTTGGCAGCGAAGTTGCATCACGTTCCTCTACCATTTGCGCACCACTGCACCGTGTCGGTTTGGCTACTGCCAACCGAGCTGACAAAGATGAAGCTTCTGGCTCGGTTGAAAGATCAAAACGAGGGATCTTACCTGCAAAAGTCAATGCTTAGATTTCTCTCTGGCTCCCGCAAAGGGATGTAGAGCTTGCCACCATCTGGATAAATGCTCTGCTTTGGTGCAGGCTATCAATGTCGAAGGAATCGGAGAGCCCAGGTTCCCGTCCTACCCGCTTAAGGCTTAAGGTAGCCAGGCTTAAGACAAACATCGCAGTAGGATTTTTCACATGTATCCTGACCAACCTGCGGGATGTTCTGAAGGGTTCCGCGCTTGGTCTGGCGAGGCTTTACGGCTCCAGTGTTAGGGTCCCTAAACCTCAACCTTTCATTGAAGCCCCAAAACGCGAGAACCCTCGAATCATTGCGAACCCATGCGAAAAACCCTAAACCCCTAAACCCTAAACACTAAACCCCTGAAGCCCTGAAGCCCTAAACCCTAAACCCCTAAACCCTAAACCCCTGAAGCCCTCTCGCTGCGACAAGGCGGCAGGTGCAGGCGAATGGCCGCTCCAGGCGCACGAAAGGCACCGGAGCCTGACCTCGACCTGGAATTGGGCACATAGGGCTTAGTAGGGGTTTTTGCGGCTTGGGGCTCGAACCTGTGATCTTGCTTGTAAAAGGGGGGTCTTTCATTTAAACTGTTAATATCTGTATATGAGTATGTAACGTTAATGTGCAGCCGTCTGTTCGAAAAATGCAAGAACTTTCAAGGGAGACTCTACTGATATGTTGCTGCAACATGCTGTGCGACCACTCAATCACTGACAGGAATGCATGACAACTCAAGGTCCAGGGGCATCTTGATGTTCAAAGAGGTCTGGCCGCCTATAGCTGCAAGCATGGCGAGATTGATTTGGAGAGTATGTACTGTGAATTGCAAGCTGAGGTGCGGCAGCATAGAAGTCAAAAGACGACGACGAGCAGCCCAGAAACCTCCAGCCTACAGGCTTGCGCAATAAGTAAGCACCGAGATCTAGAGGTACAGACCAAACCAAAGAAAAAGACACTCACTACTTATCCTAAGCCCCAAACCCACAAACATCCCATGACTAAAACCCTAAACCCTGCAACGTAAACCCGACAAATTACACCCCAAACCACCCTTTTCCGTAGAAGCCCCCTTTGCCACCTGCAAGCATGGCGATGTCCAGCGTGAATGGCCGATGTCCACCTTCGAAGACCTGCTAGGGTTTAGGCTTCAGCGTTTAGGGTTTAGGGGTTTAGGCTTTGGAGTTTAGGGTCCGAGGTTGAGGGTTTATGCTTCAAGGGCATAGGGCACGGAAATCCACCGACGATGCTCAATATGGGGCTTCCCAGAGTTTTCAGGGGGTTAATATGGTTTACTGTGTTTCATGAGGTTTTTGAAGTCAAATGGAGTGGTAAGGGGCTGTTGTTGCTACGTCTGGGACCATTGTAGAGTTTCTGGGTTTTGGTCTTGGGATTCCGGGTTGAGAGTTCAGAGCTTGGGATCTGAGGTTCAGCCTTACATCGTAGCTACCATCTCAGAGGAGCCGTCTGACCTCACTCTCATTCCCCGCATCTGTTACGCGGCATCGGGGCAAGAGCGTGTCTTGCTCCTAAACCCTGCATAGATCGTTTCACAGATGCTGCTCAATCGACATACGGCTGTACAGTGTCCTCGCATAAAATAGCCCACTCTTTGTTAATCGACCTGTAGGGTGCCAAGGGTTGGGAAATGACGACGAAGCCGCCTGCCGACCGATGGCACCCATCACCCCGTTGCTGCGTTCGGCTGCGACGAAAAGGTCGTGTCCTGCATAGGGAAAAGCAGCTCTTCTTAGCGAACCTCACGTATGCATGCACCATCCATCAATCCACTCAGCCGTAATTACATACGTACGCACATACGCACATAGGCACATACACACACATACACATACACACACATACACACACAGACACACATGCACACATGCACACATACACATATATATATATATATATACACATACACATACACATACGTATACGTATACGTATACGTATACATAAACATATATATATATAGACACATACATATACATATACATATACATACACATATACATGTACATGTACATGTACATGTATACATATACATGTATACATATACATGTATACATATGCATATTATATACATATATATGTATAATTGTACATAAACATAAACATAAACATCTACATAGACAGACATGCATACACATGTTCATATATACATACATATAAACATACAAACATGCATACAGACATGCTTACATACATACATGCATACATACATGCATGCATACGTACATACATACATGCATGTATGCATACATACACACATACATACATCTGTCGGACAACAACACACACACAGACACACATGACAGCAAATACAGATTCAACCATGAAAGCTGCCCTTACAGCCACAAGTGCAACCACCATCCACACATGCATGTGAACATGAGGTGTTGCTTGAACAAGCAGTGGCACGGTAATCCTGCTCCACTGTTGAAACGCTTGCTTGGCTGGTGAGATTCTTTTATCTTGCAGCTCCGGGCAAGAACAGTTTTTTTGCCACGGCATGGCCCCGGCATGGTTCCGGATCCAGGAATCTTGTAGTTGCAAGTTAATCCCGAGCCAGAAGATCGAAAGTACCACGAACCCCCAGCAGCAGACCTCCGACGGGGTCAGAGATCAAATACCTCGGTTGTCTCAGGAATGCATGGGAGGGCTCCGCTTTGATTCAGGTATGTGCTGCACAAGGGGATGTGCTTCACCAACCGCCCCCCCAAAAAAGAGGCGAGGTTAGGCAGTTCAGGGTGCAGGGTGTAAAGCTATGCAAGGCTTCAGTAGAAGGACCCGGCACATGTCCTGTAGACACCCCTCTTCAAGGCCAAACCCGGTGGAGGACATGCAGGGCACGAAGGATGGGCGCTGTGATACAAACTAGGAGTTACCAGGCAAATCCTCAAACCTGGAACCCTTCCATGGCTCAGCCCCAGACACTGAGCCGACAAACCCGAGGCAACATTGCAGGCCAAGTAGCTTCTCCGGCATGTCCCAGCCGACTAGAACCTTGGTAACAAAGCGGCTGCACATGCTTGTCACAAAGTCGTCGCTTGATTCTACCCCGTGTTCGAGGAAGGTGCCATAAAGGAACAAGGAAACGAATCCCTAAGGCGGCGGTCCTTGGCAACTTGGCTGTGAGACTGTGAGGGTTCTAGGCTGTCGAACTCTGGGACCTGGAGTGAGACCTGCTAGACTCTAGACCCAAATGCACGCAGGCCAAGCAGGTTGGGTGTCTCAGGGTTGCCTAAACACTACACACACTAAACTCTGCAAACCTTGTAAGCCCTATTAGCCCCATACATGCTTACAAACCCTAAAAGCCCTACTTTCAGGGCAGGTTTGATGGGGTCTCTAAGGCCGTAGTTAGGGTTGACGTAGTGGTTTCACTGTATAGGGTTCAGGTCTTGTGCAAGGATGATTTAGCGCCTAGGCTGGAATCTTGCTTGCTGAGCTGACTTTAGGAAAAGAAGGAATGACTGCAATTTTGCTTGTGTTCAAAGCTTGAGGTGGAAAACAAACCAAAGGTAACACTCTTACGACCCGAGGATCCCAAAGCCTCCATGCCAAACTTCTTCTTCAGCATCCTGAGCTCTACATGCACCGCCTTACTGCCCACTACAGCAAAAACACTAACCGAACCCCGACCATACCTCAACTTGCACAAGTAGCCCCCATGACACCATGACACCGAAGGATTCTCTCGCCGAGTTGCTTCAGCCCACTGGATCTGCTGCTTGATGGAGACACCTGTTGCCAGGTTGGGTCTGAATTGAGGCTCAGCCAAGCAGCGGCTAACAAGAGCTTCAATTCCCCTCTGCAATGATGTGACTGCAGAGAGAGTCTACTGAAGGGCACCTTATTTATTTTCATTCACGCCTGTTGCTGCGCCCTGCTGACCTGGAGTCGAGACAAAACAGTGTCGCTACCTGTGCACTGACACTCCCTTCACGCTATGGCTAACTACTCTTTCTGCCATAGAGGATCTGTTGCCCCCGCTGCAATGAATCAAGATTTGGAGCATCGGGCCTCTAAATAACGGGATGTCGTATGTCAAGCGATACAACATTCACAACAGAGATAAACTCTTGGCTACCACCGGTGTATTTGTGTGCCTGCAGGCATACTTGGCCTTGCGCATAATCGCTGTGGCGCCGAGTACCCTCCAAACTGATTTGTCGCATGGAAAAGACGATTCCACGGCTTAGGGTGCAGGATTGAGGTATGGGTTCCTATCACCATCATCTCCATCATCATCATCATCATCATCCTCATCATCATCATCATCGGGACCACCACCACCATCATCACCATCATCACCGATCATTCTCACCGAACATCATCATTGTCGTCCTTATCAGCATCGACCATTATCATCAACATCATCATCGGCAGCACATCATTGCATTATGATTCTTCTGCTGCATCATTGTCTAAGTCTCTGTTTCGTCGCCACCGTCCCCACCCTTCTGCCTGGCAGCCGGGACAGGATCGCAAAGGGATCCTTTGCTCAGCAAGCAAATGCGAGTGACCTATGCTGGAGACATGCATCCCATCATAGGGACCCTTAGGGCCTTAGGGGGGGTAGGGGGGAGCCCTACCCCCCTGAGGGTCCCTATGATCCCACAGCGAAGCCCAGCCCACAAGCAGCTGAAGGCTCGAAGACCTGGGGAAGCTTTGAAGTCCTTCGAAGCTCAATCGCGTGTAGCGTCTTTAAGGTTCGAAATTCGAAGCTTGAAAGCTTGGCTCGAAGCTTGAGACCCGCAATCCCGGTCTTGAGCTTGGAGCTGGCGTTTCTTCTCTTTTCAATAGATGTTGCTCCTTCCTGGTGCTTCGCCTCAAGAGTCCCAAACTCCTATTCTGGAATTCAGAACTCAAGGATTCCATTCATTGGGACTGCCTGCCCAGCCATCATGTCAGTCACTTAGTCGCTGAGTTCATAAGCCCCCAAAAGTGTACACTTTTAGTTTTGAAGTGGGTAGTATTGTCCCAAAAGTGTAAAGTGTATCCAATCAGCTACTGAGCTCAGCAATCCATCCAGACCTTTGTTTCAGGAGGGCCTGGTAAGCGAGCAATAAAACACACACTGAATCCTCCGTTGTTGTGTCCAGACATCGAGAAATATCGCAAGCCTCGTTCAACTGCATGGCTGCGCCGAATTCGGCAGGTTCTTTTCGCTTTGGGTTTATGCTTTCTGTAGAACTGACACCGTGAAGGTCCCGAGATCCAGAAACTCCAAAAATGTAGGAATCTGATTAAGAAACCTTGGGCCTTTATTAGGGCTACTTATATGAACCTTACTATTTTGGGGTTAGAGGCCCAGGGTTCTTAATCAGCTTCCTACATCCCCGAGGTCTCCAGTTTCGGAAAGGTGAGTTTCACGAACAACTCCCTAGTAGGGAATGGGGGAATGGATATTGGAGACTATAGTTGGGGATTATATAGGGGCTACTATAGGGATCCATTCAACCATTCCCTACTGAGCACTAGACAGACAAGGGATGCTAACACAGATCCCTAGGATCCTGAGTCCGCTGCAAGGACCCCCCCAAAACCGGACCCCTCTTCTTCAGAACTGCGCATTCCCCTGGCAACCTCATCAAAGTCCACGTGCCCATATATCGTAGACTTTGGTCCTAAAGTACCATAAAGGGACGACTTGGAGGTCGCAAGTATACACTACATGAGCACATGGACCCTTAGCGTCATTCGTCCTTGCATGCCGAGGGTCTGTAGGTCCTGCGAGGTATTGCAGCTGCATGGGAACGCCCATGCCGCCGCCCATGGCCTTCGTAAGATTTTTGGGGTGATTGGAGTTTGCACTGTTTCATACTGATCCTAGCATTTGCAAGGGTCTAAGTCCAAATCATAGGGTTCCCCATTTTCCATCAGCCCCTGTGTGAAACATTCCCTGGAGTCAATCGTACAATGCATATGCCGGGGATTTACCAACATCTCGGACTACGTTGAAGCTCTGGAAAGAGGGAGTCGACTTCGGGCATGGCCTGTGGTTTCATAGCTAGCGTGAAATGACGATTCAGATTAATTTGCACAAAAAAAAGCTGCCGAGAACCCGGCATCAACGTTTTGGGATCGGGCCGGTGGACTTTTCATGTGAAGTTTTGTTATATATGCTTGTACTTTCTACATACTATAGATAGGTATGTCTTTGCTCCTGCTCCTCGAGCAAGGTCGGGTAGAAACACAAAACACGCCCTGGCTATGCACCCCTCCCCTGAAATCTTACAGGCCCTGACTCATGAAGACTGAACCCTAAGCTTTCTCATAAATCAGTTCCACCTTAAGCCCTGAAAGCCCTAAACCTTAAACCCTAAACCCTAAGCCCTAAAACCCTAAGCCCAAAACCTTAAAATCAATAATTTAAACTGAAACTTGGCCCTGAATCTCGGCGCAGTCCTGCTGCGTCGGAGCCACCACGGCTTGTGCCACAGCGACCTCTCAGTCGGATTTAACAGCGGCCTTCTGCTGGTGTTTCAGGCTAAGGGCTTTGGGTTTGGGGTTTTGGATTTGGGGTGTCGGGTTTTGGGTTGAGGGTTAAAACTACGTCGACTACGTTGTTATCTAGTTCTTCGGGCTGGAAGAGATGCTTCTGTACGGGACGTCGCCTCGGTGGTATGGCGGTAGTAATCGTAGAACAGGACTTACAGCTGTTGACCGCTTCTCAGAGACCCCTTCTCAGAGCATCGGAAAGTGAGGTCCGAGCGGCCTGAACCTACAATACTATACCGTAATGTACTGTAGCATGCTCTACTTGTAATATACTGCATCAAGAAAGATACCACTTGCGCTTACTACTTGACCTGGCCATGGGGGGCAGCCACGACCTGACTAGCTTTGCTAATACCCGTACTGGCACCAGTACAGTGGTCGGTGGCACTGCCACGAGGAAGTGCAGGGACTAAAGGTATCCGGTATCGGTGATCACTAAGGTTGGAGCAATACAATGAACTTGTAGCAATACTAGGTGGATGAGGAGGAGGAGCGGGTTGCAGTAAGTGGTTCTTTGATGTGCTACGCAAGGATGTGAGGTTTCGGAACCCCATGCTGTAGGCCCAACCGCCTCGACACACGTATCCCCTACTGTCAAACATGATCGACCCAGTTCCTAGCTTCTTCCTAGTGCCCTAGGGGGATTTCAGCGTCTTGAAGGAAAGGATTAGAACTGGCTAGAGAAGACTGACAGACATGCTCTACCACGATTCTGCCTCTCATCGCGCACGGTAGGAAAAGTAGGAGTCCCTAGGCCCTAGACCTCAAAGGCCTGAACCAGAAAGCATCTACACGGCCCAGACCCCTAGAAAGCTGACTCCTGCATGTGCCACCGAGGTCATGACTGGCGCCCCTGCTGCAGCCAAAGGCTGGTAGGCGACGTTGAATTGGCTACCGGGTGGGCAGCCTGTAGCCAGGTTTTCTTGGGTAATGTAGGGACCTGATTAAGAAACCTTGGGCCTTTGTTAGGGTTCCTTATATGAAGCCTACTATTTTGGGGTTATAGGCCCAATGTTTCGTAATCAGGTTCCTACATTCAACTTGAAGGCTGTAGGGTATCAATATCGGGATTGAGGTATGGCGTCTAAAGTTTCTGTAGTGGATTTACCGCTTGTACAAATGGTGTTTTTGTACCCAGAGTTGAACCTACTTCACAGTATTGGGCTAGCGATATTTTCGTATGGCTTGTCAAGCAACGAAGCATTGCAAGGATACGTAAGACAATCTCACCTTGCAGATCTCTGGTTGCATCTGCCTGAGATGGTGAGCCCACGAAGATTCTCATCTTGTCATTTTCGACTCATGAGGCTTTGAGTTTGGATGATTTCGTCGGCTAGAATACAACGCTGCAGCCCCGAAGTTCCCTACCCACATCCCCAAGTGCTCGACTGAAGCCTCATCCACGGGCCACAATAACCATCATAGGTTAGGTCCCGGAACCCTTACATACCAAACCCTTGAGGCCCTAAGCACTGGATAAACTTGAAACCTGATCGAACCCTTTACAGTTTAGATTTTCTGAGCCAGCGCACCAGCGGGCACTGCAACCCGCAGCGTTTGCCCATCCGGGCTCCGAACCTCGAGAGAATGGCAACTACTCCCGACGGCTTAAGGGTAAGTATATTATAGGTCCCCATCCTCAAAGTACCCTAAACCCTAAACCGTGTAGCCACGCACAGCTCAAATAGCCGACAACTCTGCCCCCTACTGCAGTCTTGCCTCTCGGCATGCGGTGCGCAACCTAGAGCGAAGGTCTTCAAGGCCGAAACTATAAATCTAACATAAGCGCTTGATAACCTTAACCCCAAACCCAACCCAAAGCTCTACGTGAGCCTGAAACCTCTCAACACCGCCCCGACCCCGTAAGTATCAACTCTTCATTCTGAAGCTCGTAATCAACGCACGACCCTTAACATCTGATCTTCTCCATGCCAAGGCAAAGGCATCCAGCATTTGACCTGGGCTTGCCTGAGCCAAGGATTTTGAGGCTTGAGGGGCACGGGTTCAAGCGTTCGGAATTGGAGTTTCGGGCTTGGGCTTCAGGGTTGATGCTAGACGGCATCTGATTTTTCTGACGACCACATCCCAGAGCTTGTCCCTGCTGCAAGTCTCTCTCTTCAGCATCCAACTGCCCATGCACGCATGATTTTCTGCAACGAAGCTACCACTGCTTCTACAAAAGGGTACGAGTTTACCACCTATGCAGTGATGACCTTTTGGGTTCAATGGTTGCCATGACTGTTCTTCGCTCTATAACTAGCATGATTATGGTTCTGGGCGTTCTTGCTATCGTTTTCGATGGTTGCTTCGGGTTTCGTTTGTTCAAACAACAAGCTGGTCGAGCCGCACTCACACCAAGTCCTAAAACTACCCCGAAAAAACGGCAGACTGTCAACGAAACCTGAACCCTCCTGGACCCTCAACCCTTAACTCCGAAACCCAAAGCCCTGGGGTATCTTCAAAGCTTCCATTGAATCGAAGTAGCCCCCAACCTGACCGTCCCAAGCTTGCCGTCGAAGTGGCGCCCTGTGGAACGATTTCCGCAAACTGAGCCGCAGAGCCCGGAACGACCTGAGGCCAACCCAGCGAGGGATGATGAGGACTTCCGGCTTAATATAGAGGCCTCAATAGTTACCTATACTATTTTTTTGGGAGGGGGGTCCTTATAATAATTCTAGTATCATGGGCCCCAAAACCCTTATCTAATCATTAAGGCCCCTGGAAAGACTCTTTTCGGGCTGTAGGATTTAAGGCTGTATGGTGCTAGCTTTCCACGCATAGGGATTTGGTTTGAAGGCTCGGTTGCATGCTTGAGGATATAGGTGTAGGATTCCACGGCTTGTGGCGAGTCATGAGGAGTGTGGGTCTTTCGGTTTAGACTTTTCGGCAACTCTCTGGGTGCATGGTTCGCTGATGGTGAAGGACGCACATGTATGTATGCTTAAGCTGTACAGGCTGTCACCGCCGCTGCATAAATGCACTGAATCGTTGTCAAGACCGATTCAAGATCAGAAGCAATAGAACCAAACCACTACAAGCCCTGAGCCCTGGAGTATCCCTCTGGCATATACATGTCAACATGATTGCGATAGGGTTTCGGGATTTCTACACTACTCATAACATAGAAGGAGACACGAGTACTAACTCGGGAGCACTTTATTGTTAACAGACTAGAACTTCTACTAAAACTTCTTGTGAACCATGCTTACAGCTGAAGTTTAGGGATGTCTCGGGATGCGGGTCACTTAGGGATTCGGGTTTAGGACAGCCAACATCAAGCAAACTCGGTGCCCGGCCGCAGCATTCGCCAGCGGAACCTTCCGAAGGTGCCGGCTGTGGCTTGTTTCAGTGGACCGACATCCCGCACACGAAACCTCAACCCAATACGCCGTGAGCTTGAGGGCCTGTGTAGGCGTGTTGGAGTTAACTAGGCATTAGGGTTGTGACACTCGAGGCCCCCAAACCCTACTTGTATGGGGTGCAATGCCTATAAGACGTTGACCCTGAGGTTTCCAAGATGCCAGTAGCGTGCACCTTCGAACCGATGACTGTGCCGCGTAGGTTGGGAGGTATGGAAAGCCTTACAAGCACCTTTGCAAGCACCTTGTCCACGCAGCATGAAGCCCCAAAACCGAGGAGTAACTGCCAAGCTTCGATTGATTTCCGCAGACAAGTCTAAGTACTGGGGCCTTACCGATCCAGGCCTTCTGCGAAAGATGACAGAACTCCAAGCCTCAACCCAGCATTTGCTGACGAGCTGCGTTCATGACGGCCCTTGCCTTTCCAGGAAAAGGCTACGGCCGCAGGTCAACTAATACGCGCTAAGATAAATAGCTGCGGCAAATCAGCGATCACCAGCCATGTAGGTGCCTAGTGACTCAATTGTTAGGGCATCTTAAGTCCTCTGTTTCGGATGTAAGTAAGACTTGTCTTTTTGAGTTCACAGACTACTCAGTCCCAGATCATGAAGCTCCCGCTCTGGTCGCGCAACACTCGGAATTCCGAAACCCCACATCTTCGAATCCTAAAACTCCAGATTTAACTAATCGCTGCTTCTTGGGTTGGAGTTTTCGAGTTTAGTCACTCCTTTCGCTATTCCGGGCTTTAGCCCAACATGACGAAGCCGCATGTCGCCATTACCTTCGCAGGGGTACCGAAAGGAACTCATTGGTTTGTCTGCAACTGTAAACATTGTGAAGTCTTGGAGTTGTCGGACGTCTTGGAGGTGTGAAGAGGACTCTGAAATTGTGAAGTAGACCTGCCATGAGCAAGCTCATCGAAATTAGAGCCCACCTGGAGACACAACCGTGATAACGTGAAGCACCGTCTCAAAATCCAGCGAGCTTCGAAACGGTTCAGGATTTAGGGCGATTTTCTCTCCTTCCTGGCATTGACGCACTTGCCGATCCAGGGGCTCCATGCCGCTGAACACTTCTCGCCCGAGATCGCAGCGGAATGACAAGGAAAGCTAGAGAAGGGTTTAGGGTTTAGGGGTTTAGGGGATCGCTTTAGGGGTTTAGGGGTTTCAGTGGTTTCGGGTTTAGGGGTTAAGCGGTTTAGGAGCTATCGTATAGTGTTGATAGCAACCCTAAACTTGTCAGAACCCTAAGCCCTCAAACCAAGGCGCACCGAAGGGCCTGAGGCGTTGGGCAGAACGCCTAGGATTTCGGGCCTAGAAGGTTCAGCGTCTAGTCCACAATTTCATGCGTACCCAGACATCTGGGAGGATCTAGAAAGTAGATCCCTTAATGGGGATTCCTATAAAGTACCCTTAGTAGTATAGGGCCCCAAATTAGGAGATCTACTTTCTAGATCCTCCCGGGGGTCTTGGTAGGTTCTGGAAGCATTTCTTTGGGGTCATGGCAATCGGATCTGACGGGTGGGGCACTCTGGTCTCCAGCAGTAGCTTCGAGTTTAGGGTTTAGGGTTTAGGGCTACTACTTAAAGCTTCAGAGCACGCTAAGCCAGCTATTCGCGCAAGATCACCTAAAATAAAGATTTCATACCTCTGAGAGCATCATACATTCTTTAATGTTCGGGCTACCGGGGGTTAGTCTCTGCCACGGCAGAAGCTGCTGAAAAGAAGAGAGCCTGGTATAGAGTGTAGACATCAGAGGACGGAGGATCCTCAGCTACTTGACCCTGGTTAAGAAAGAACCCGCGGTATAAACCCTCATAAAACTCCAAAAGACACTGACTCCGTGGAACCTGTACCCCCTAGTTTGGGCGGACGCTTGCGGTTTGAAGCCTCTGGGATACAGGGCTGTTTCGCCCAAATAAGGGAAATTCTGGGCCTGGTCTCACACCTTAGAGTTGAGGGTTTATCGCATGTTCAACAAGAGTGAAGTAACTATTCTTTGGGGGACCGCGTAGTGGATGCTCACCACCACAGGGGTGGACTCTTCGGTTGCATTTGTTGCTGGATCTCTTGCACGAACTCGGCCTGGCAATGCAGGAAGCTCCTGGCGCTAAAGTAAAGCTATGGAACAAGTCTGGGCAGCCGCCACGAGTCTGACCCTGGTCGTCAGAGCGGAAGATGCTGCCGAGATTCTCCTAGTGCTACCGAAAGCTCGGGACATTGCCGAGTGGTACGGATGACTAGCATCGACCCAGTACGCTGTCTTCGCGTACTCATCACTGAAGGTTCGCGTCAGAACGTCTACCCTAGGTTCTAGATTCTAGCTTCAACACCATCTTTGGGTACGAAAGGTCCTATATCAGGGACTGGAGCTTCGTTACAGTATGGGAAACTTGTTATTCAGTTGAGCTTCGCTTGTAACGAAGCGCTATGCAAACTGAAGCAAAGCTTGCCAGCTTCGGTTTCGATGTGATCCGTCAGCGCACGATAGCCGGGATGTTCGAAGACAGACGCCGAGCCTGACATTCCGTAATATCGCGCTTTCTCAACATTCGGGTTCCTGTGTTTCGGGGCTTCTCCCGCTGGGTCCATATGACGAGGATCCGCTTCTCTCAGCGTCTGTTCCGGCTCTGGTCTTATGAGGAGTTCGCGCTTCAGGATGCAAGAGCTCGTACACCACTCAATGATTGCACGATGACAACGACGACGTGTAAGTGCAGCACCATTTCTCATGTAGGCTCGTCGTGCATTTGTACATACGTTGTTTGCTTTGCGGCCGATGATGATTATGATGGTGATGTGACTTCGCTGACGCTGATGGTCTAGATGTTGATGACCATCGTGCTGTTGCTGACGCTGTCAATCAATGCTACGACAGTTCTAGGATTACAATGCCGGATTGGCTGAGAGTTGAAGAGGACCTCCCGGCTGAAGCGAAAGCTGTCAATACAGTGACCGAGCCAGTTGGAAAGTATGATATGCTACGACAGTCAGAAAGCACCAAGGCGAAAATCATGCGAAGTACTATGCACAGGGACAGCAAAATGAAAGCACGGGGTTGGACACCCTGCTCCACGAACTCTGCAAGAACCTACCTCCCAACTACCCTCAAATTAGAAGTGTACTCACCACCACCACCACCACCACGACCAGGACGGCGACTGTTACGAAAATCCTACACCCTAAACCACCGCTAATACGAGCTCCTCTACGGTTGCTCGCTGCGAGGGGTCAGGCCGGGGAGCCGAGGAAACGCAACTCTCAACCCAACTCCGACTCCGAGCCTACCCGAAACCCCAAACCCGAAAGCTCCAAAAGCATATAATGTAGGGGCCTTAATAATTAGAATAGGGAGCTAGGGGCCTTAATAATTAGAATAGGGTTATGGGGGTATATTATACTATACCTACTTTCATCATAGAAAGGCCCCTAGAGGACCCGGAACCCCAAACCCGAAAGCTTCGAACCCCTGAATGTAGATCCCACATGGGTGGTTGTCCAAATTAGGTTCCCTTTTTGGGTACCCTAAATATTAGGTGCCGTACTAGATTAGGTACCCAAAAAGGGACCATAATTTTCACAACCACCCACATCTTCACCGTCCCTGGGTCTCGCGCAGCTCCGCGGAGCCCAGCAGCAGTGGACGGCATCGACGCGGTGGCAGGCAGGGCACGGCCTCTCTTGTGCACGCTTGAGGTTTAGGGGAGGTTTGGCATTCTGTCTGGTGCTTAGTAGGGAATGGGGGAATGGATCCCTATGATAGTCCCTTAAGGTCCCCTGTAGTCTCCATAATCCATTCCCCCATTTCCTACTAAGAACCAGACAGTTGGACTTGGGGTTTGGGCTTCGGTGGGGAGCCAGTGCAGGCAGCCTGTGGACTTGCCGACTGAGTCGATCATTCGGTAGTATGGGGCCTTAAATCATGAGAATAGGGTTTTGGGGTATGTTTTACTATGATTTTAATAAGGATCCCCCGAAGTAGTATAGGTACATCCTGTCTGGAGACACTGACCCCTAAACCTGATCGTGGTGTGTCGCACAGCATCATTCCGGCCCGGCATCGTGCGGATACCGAGAAGCCAAAAGGAACATATGCAACACGCCCTGAGCCCTGCAACCCAACTTAAACTCCCGAACCTTTCACCTTCAATCCTTCATTCCTCAAGCCCCCGATTCCTCAACTCCCTTTTGGGGAACTTCGGAACTGCCGGACGACTACTGTAGGCCTTCCAGTCGAGGCGTGGCTGAGATTTGACGCTGCCAGGACACGAACATGGCCTCTGCTTGCTGTGATATATGCGTTTCGGGCATCGTTGAGCGCGGCTTCAGCTAAGCGTCGCCCGCACAGAGCTCCTTCCCAAAACTGCAGATATGCCTTATTGTGTTTCTGAAGCACTTAGATTGCATGACTCTCGGCTTGTGGATCAGACGAGAGGCCTCGGTGGGTAATGTTGGCTGGGTTTCAAATGACGTAGATTGGCAGCTAGCGACAGAAGTCGCAAGAACAGTTTAAATCAAGATCGCAAACAGCGGTCGAAGCATGTCGAAGCCCGATTTTGTGCGATTGAGTGGGCTTACTGGCAATGGTGGTTCGATTGACTGCACAGCGTGCGAGCAACAACTTCACACATGCCCGTAGCAAAAGCAATTGCCATAGTAGTTCTCAAATGCCTTGCATAACTCCTGCGTGTTGTACTACTGCCGTGGGACTGTCACCAGGAACAGTATTGCCAGGCTGCCACTATGACTGTCACCACGCTGCTATGGATTAGGTCTGAGTATGCCTCTGGCTTTTCCAGTTGCACGTCTTGTTACCGGAGCTACCCTTAGAGCCGCTCATCCAGGCCAGCCGAAGCATACTGAGAACGCAGTAAGGTCCAGGCCCAGAGCGTGGCTTTGCCGAGGCCTGGGTGCTTGGAAGCTGCTACTTGGAGAATCAGGGGACTTAACAGGACAACTACACCTGTCCCTATTGGTATCCTTGGTAGAAGGTGCTAAGGAAACTTAGAACTAGACGTGTCGTCAGGCTTGGCTACCAGGTGTTGACATGTTTGCTGCAACCGACCAGAACCCTTCATTGCTGGGGCTTCAATAATCAAAATAGGGTTGTGGGATATATTGCACTATACTATCGTATATGTATACCGCGGCTAGAACCCACACCCGAATCGCCAAGCACAGCAGCCTAAGCAGACTCTATATGCCCCTGCATACCACATAGTGGAGAACACATGTCCTGAGCTCTAGAGGTCTTTCGTACTTATGTCTCGCTGAGGAAATTGCAGGGATGAACTAAAGCATGGGATACTGCGCCACTGAAACTTACGTCCTTCGGCCACGACTTCTCATCAGACGTCAAACGGCAATAAGAACACGACAATGACCATAAAATAGGAACAACCATCCTAATCAGCTCATAACTTGGGCGATCACTCGAGCAAGATTTGAGAAAGTGTGGGCAGTTCAGGTGTTTCAGGTCAAGTGCCATACTACCAGCTGAGTGTCTTTATGGATATCTTGAACCTTAAACAGATTGCTCTCGTTACTGCGCATGAGTGCTGTGAGGACTACTGACAACACTACCGTGAGCACCTGCATCCTGATGATGATGAAGATGAAGATGAAGAGGATGAGGATGATGATGATGATGATCAAGATAGGGTGATGATGTTTTATCACAGTGACAACTTTATCTCGTAGTCATGGCGAAAATGCTGATGTTTCGCACTGCCATCACCGGTCTCCCTTCTTCGTCTCAAGCATCATGTAGTCGTCTGTATGCATGTGGTGCATGCGTGCTTGGTCCAATCCATATACAGTTAGCTGTTCCAACGTGTGCGAAACTTCCTTGCAACTTCAGCGGCCAGAACCCATACAATTTCTGTTCGTTCACAGTGGCCTCTCATTGAACGCTCAGCCCTAAACCCTCGAAGCCAAACCGAGCTGCGAAGCACCAACATCCAAATCCCCCGAAGCTGGGGAGTCCCACTCAAGATCACCTTTAGTGCCGGAGACCTCAAGCCAAAGTCAAGCACTTCCAAGCCCCTCGACCCAAACCGCACCTCATACGCAAGCCGCAAACCTTGAATGAAGGCCCTTAAATGCCTTAAATTGCAACTCTGAACCCAGAAAGCCTGATACGTAGAACCCAGTTGAAATTTATGTCGGCCAAAGGTGCGCCAGCTGCTGCCGCGCAGCGTCAGCAATTGCGTTCGGAGCTCCCTGCTCGCGTCTAACCTTAACCTTAAACCCTAGGATACTATAGGGGCCTTCAAGGGGATCCTTAAGGGTTCCTTTAAGGGATCTATAGGGTTTAGGGCTTAGGGTAGGGGCCTAAATAATTACCTATACTATTTTGGGGGTTCCTTATTATAGTTATAGTAGAATGGGCTCCAAAACCCTATTCTAGTTATTCAGGCCCCGGCCCCTATATTAGTTGTCTGGAGCCGTTAGAATAGGGCTTTGCAGGGCAGATTGGACTGCAACTATACAGGGGCTTAAAAGGGGCTTTAATGTCTTTATTAGATTCCCTAAGCCCTAAACCCTCGACTGTAAACCCTGGAAGCCCTAAGTCAGACCATCGGACGATCTGATCCCCTGGCTAAAAAAATACCTCTACCCTGCCATAGGGGCCTTCATCGGCCAGGGCTCAGGTGTACCATGCTCATATAATCGTACCAGGACCACAAATAGATATTAATCATCCGACCCCTCTAACTATAGGGTCTTAGGGTTTAGGGTTTAGGGGGGTTTAGGGTTTAGGGTCTTAGGTCTTAGGGTTGAGGGTCTTAGGGTTTAGGGTCTTAGGGTTTAGGGTTTAGGGTCTTAGGGTGCTACCAGAGACTCGGAAGACCCGGGCTCAGGGACCAGGCTGCTGTGGACTCAGGGTTTCGCAGGGTTCAAGATCATAGGGTTTAGGGTTTATAGGGGTTTATAAGAGTTTATAGGGGTTATAGGGGTCTAGGGGTTTAGGGCCCTGAGACTGCCCGGAGGCCAAAAGCAATTCCAGCAATTAGAATAACAGAGATCCTTGAACAGGGGCCCTCGGAAGTACGACCGAGGAACGTTACTTAAGAAATGTTACACGGGGCCCGTGGCTGCACCCGAGCGCCGCCTGCAGGTCAGCGTGGACTCGTTCAGTAGGTTGGCCTTGGCTCTCAGAAGCAGCGAAGTTTTGTGGGTTTCTTATCAGAAAAATTTGGGGTTCTTTAGAGTTCTGAGGCTTTTTTCGGGTTTTACCAGGGCCTTATAGTGTTTTTGATAGGGATTGATAGAAGCCTGACAATCAAGAACCCACAAGAAATCCTTGAGTCCGGAACTCAAGTACAACGAAGCTCCTCCTTGATGCCCTGTGAACCTTACACCCTCAACACTGTAAGGAGATGCTATTCAAAATAGTATCCCCCTATGGCTCTGATACCTATACCACAATATACCTTGTAATCCCTGACACCCTACACCGGACACACCGCTCAGGTGCCGACCAACATCCGTACCTCGCCCTCCAAGCTGATAGACCGCTGGCCGAAGTAACTCCATCGCCAACGCACGAACCAGACTGGCCAGAGCGCAGACTATGGTATTATTAAAGTTCATTTTCATTATGTTGTAGTAGACTATGGTAGAGTGTTATAGGTACTACGAGATGTTGGAAAGTAGCAGTTCCAAATAATGTCTTTTATATATATTTAGATAGTGGGCATAGTCTGTCATAATATTGTATAGTGAATGAATTTAGAACATGATAACATGTAGCAGGTTACTCATTGTTTGCTGCTATAGTCGGCTGCAGTTGTTGCTTCTTTTGGTGAATTAAGGACTAGGCCGAACTGGCCTGAACTCTTAAGATTTGTCGGACACTGGGTCCATCGATTAGCGATGATTAGCGCGATGGTGATGCTTGTGTTGTGTGTGAAAGCTTGAAGGCTTAGGGGTGCCGAAGATCAAGGTATTCAGGAAACTTGTAGTACGAAAACCTGAATTCCCAAGTTCGAAGAGCCTACAGCCCACGATCCCCTGGTCCGGCCTAAACTCCCGAAATACTGTGTCGTCGCTGTACTCTTGTTTATCCGGTCCTTGAGTCTCAGCAGTAGTAGTGGTCTTCGTACTAGCAGTGGCAGGGGCAGCAGGAGCAGGAGCAGGAGCAGGAGCAGCAGTGATAGTAGTGGAAGTAGTGGTGGTACTAGCAGTAGGAGGAAGGGGCTGAGGAGCAGCAGCAGCAGCACTGGTCAATGATGAAACTCTTGCTCTTACCAACACTCATCCATGTTACGTCCCGCTTAGAGGGACTTCCCCCGCTCTCACGAATCCTGTTGCGACCGGGCTAGCATGTAAGCGTGTTCAATTACTGGTGTCACTGGCTGAACTTTCTTTGGGTTCTTCGGCGTGTTTGGCCTTCGCGCAGGCAGCTTCGGCTGCTCTTTTGCTATTCCACTAGCCTCAAACCAGAACCCTCAATAAGAACAGTGACACCCACCTTCGAGGATGCAGAAGAATTCATCGCGGTTCAGAATGTAGTCGGCGATCTTTATGTAGTTCGACCTCCGGACTCAGTTTACTGCTTCGGACAACCGAGCTTCATTTGGGATTCAAGGCTTTAGGACTTTGGGTCTATCCAGGGGGCATTTTCTAGAATAAGGTGCTGGTGAGATTCTGTTCTGGATTCAGGGCCTACATGTTCTCGTTTGGGGCTTCAAGGCCCTTTCCCAAAAGAGCGCTTCAGGATTCAGGATTGCACTGCTCACTCTCAACCCGGCAAAATGCCGGACATCTCAACTAAGGGCTCACCCTAACGCTGTACTCTTACATGGAGCTCAGCCCTGTTCCTGCCCTTCACGACCAGCCTTAAAACCGATAGTGAATGGCAATGCCGGTCCCCGTCGGAGCTTCTGCACGTACTGGAGCCTAAATCATTGGATGACGTATTTCGTTCTTGAATGAATTATAGGTTAAGGCTGAGCTTCAGGCTTCAGGGCTTAAGGCTACGGGTTCGGCCTTATGGTGAAGGGCCTAGGGGTTACCGTATGGATTGAAGAATCCTGCTTCCAAGCAAGATCTGAGAGGCCCCACCTCCGGTGACTCAGCGCGCTGCTGTGTGATGCGGTCTGGGCCTTCCAACTTTCGAGACATGGGGCTTAGGGTTTAGGGCTTAAGGGGCTTAGGGTTTACGGGTTTAGGGTTTTTCCTGGAGGGAGTAGGACCCGCAAAGCCCCATAATTAAACTTTCATGAGACCTTGGGCCTTAGGGTTTAGGTGCGACCGGCCCGTTGGATTCACGACTGCGGCTAGTAATTAGCTGAAAACATGTGAAATGCGCTCAGTATTGGGTTTAGGGTTTAGGGTTCAGTATGTCATTTCAGGGGGCGGCGAAAGCTTTTTGGGTCTCAAACAATCAAGGCTCGATAAGTTGGGGCTTCGCAAGAAGCTTTCGCCCAACGACTCACGCAGCATGCAACTCACTTCGAAAGCCAACAGCATCTCGAAGCCCTACACCAATGTCTCGTGGAAACCCTTACTGGGCGTGTCCACACGCACTAACGCACGTTGCCTGTTCGTAGCCGCGATGTTGATAGGAATATCCACAACAACGGCAGTCCAAGCACATGTTGTGTCATTCCATGTGCTGATCTTTGACTGCTGTTGGCGCCGGGATCTGCAAAAGTATCAGCAAGCACTAAAGCCTAAACCCTAAATGCGTAACAGCAGCAGCGACAAGCCTCCACCTGCCACCAGTGTACGATGAGTCTAAGCATCTCTTGGTCGGACTTCTTGCCCTTGGCTGCAGCTTAGAGCTCCGGACCTTTGGTCTGCACGGGCTTTAGGCGTTCAACGTCTAGGCTTGCGGTCTTGACGTTTAGGGTTTACTGTAGGGCTTTACAGACTTTAGGGATTCAGGCTGTAGGTTCAGCTGTGACGCATCTTCTTCAGTCTCTCGGAGGTTTCTTGAACTAGGCTTCAAACCCGAACTCTGGAGCCTCATATTCCCTGCACCCACACAGGATGGAGATGCCCAAGGAAAGAATATCACCATTGCCGCGCCGCAAGGTATTTTGGCCCTTGGCCGGGAATCCTCAAAGCTGATGCAAACTGACATACACCCGAGCTACTGTATCGGATCCGTAGTATCAGGACATGTTCAGAAGCCCCTTCCCCGAAATAGATGCACTAACATCCCGCTCACGCTTCAAGCTAAGCATCACTGGTCGCAAGGACCGCCGCTATGTGTGCCTGCAGGGGAGAAGCACTTGGGGCCTGGGGTATGGCGCAGTGTGGCTTAGTACAGGTGTGATGGCCATTTGGTGGAGTGTCCCTCGTTCCAGTGATAGTGAAGCTGCCTGTTACGCGTCCGATAAATCAGTATCCTAGCCCAGTGCGAGGTCAAAGGATCGTGATTTCTACTGGGGGTGACGGCCAGCCTGTGGCAGGGGGTCAGTGAGACACAGAACGCCGAAGCAATATGCCGCAGAGTCCTTGCCAAAATTCCTACATAGGCCACCTTGAGCTCCAGAACACTGCACCCCAAGATATGCCAAGTTGCGGCACGGCTACTGAAACCCTGAAACGAAAACCGAAAGACTCTGAACACAACTCTTTCGAGGAGAAGAAATCGAGCAACCAGCCCACTCTAAAGCACTTGCCAAAATCATCACATGCAAGAGAGCTTGCCTATATACCGATAAGACAACACCTCTTAACCTTTAAATGGCTATTGCGACATGAGAATCCTCTCTAAACCCCAAGCCCCTAAAACCTTACTATAGGGGCCTAAATAATCACTAATACTCTTTTGGGGCCCGTAAACCCTACATGCAAGACCCGACATGGATTCGCCCATGACCTTGCGGCGGTTCACGCGGGTTTCGCCGACCTGTGGGCCGTGGCCAAGATAACGCCAGCACCACATAGCATTATGATGATTATGATCTTATTGTTGTTGTTATGCTTATTATTTCTATTACTATTAGTGTGAATATCGTCTTATCATACACTACCCCTGATGATGAAGCTGTGGAAACAAAGCGGTATGGACTCCCTTAGACGAAACACTCGGGATGTAGTTCCGAACGGCTAGAAGCATGAATAGCTGGACCCTGAGCCAAAAGCCTCTATAGGCTTGTGCTAAATCTCACATACTGGGATTGCAAGCTCATCAAGTCCGAGCTTTCATAGTAATTGACACATTCGCGTGCCCCAACCCTAAACCCACACCCTAAGCCGCAAAGCCTAGAACAGAAACTTATGTCCCAGGTGGGTTGAGGGTGTCGGGCTTCAAGCTACTGAGGGGGGGGGGGAAGAGTAGCTTCTACCCTTTTTATTTTCTGTGCCGTGAGTCAGTGAAACCTCTTTCTGGAGACCCCCATGTATCTCTTGTAGTGTGGCGGGAAGAGAACTCCTTGCAGCGCAGCCCTGAATCGCGCAAGCCCTGAATACTTGCTTAGAACGATCAGGCACTAGACAGCTAGACCAACACAATGTTACATACCAATAGCCGATATGTAGCCCCTAATCCGCTAAGCCCAAACCTGAAACCCAAACCCAGAAACCTACACCTTAACCCCTGAGCCCTGAACCCTAGCCTTAACAAGTTTGGACTTACAGAGCCTGGCCTGGGCGAGGTGTCGCCATGCAAGCAGCATCCGGAGCGCAATGGTTGCTGCCAGCATGCCCGGCGTGTCTGGGGCGGCAGTTAAAATTATAGCGCCAAACGCTTACAAACTCGGCAAGGTCCACCAGCCGTACAATGTCTAAGTAGGTTTTAAAGGCCCTGCAAGCACCCACAAACCCAAGCTTATACACCCCATGCCCCTCCTCCTTCTCCTACAGACTGTTCTTGCTACTTGGGAGTTTCAGAGCCTCAAGGCCCAGATATAGACGCTCTTTAGTAGGATTCCTACTACGCAACTTCAACCAGACCAAATCTCAAGGAGCGAACAACAACAATAGTCTCAATAGAAACAGGCTCAAGGTTTGCGAAGCCAAGTTAAGGGTTAGGGCTAAAGCTTCGATGGGTCTTGGATATAGAATTCGAAGGCTTTCAAGGGTTTTGGGGTCTAGAATTTAGTGTGTTGGGGCAAGTACACTTTTCACTCGTATATGGGGTTTGTTGGATTCTAGGACCTAGGTTCAAGCGTATATGGTCTAAGCCTATCAGTGTAGAATTTGACGGTTCAAGGGTGTCCTGAAACCCCAAACCCTGTGACCCCTAAACTCTTTCACCCTCTAAAATACCCTGAATCTCAACAACCCTAGATATTGTCTTGTTGATGGCCCAAGACCAAATTTGATCCTTAGTACTGTTTTTCCTCCAGCCATCCTGTGAACCGCAAACCTTATGGGAGTTTCCGAAAATAAGGGTACCTCATTTTGGGGTCCTTACAATAAGGATCCTTCTATTTTGCGTACTATATTAGGGTCCCCTATTTTCGGAAACTCCCTTACAAGGCCCGTTAAAGCCGGGCCTTTGGTCAGTACTTCTGCACCTCGGAGCAAAGCCGCCCGACGCGCCTCCTGGGTGCCCGGATGCAAATAAACTCCAACCTTATACATAGGCCTAGTTTGGGGGTATCTTCTGTAGTATTTGGACAGGAACTTTGAGGGTATTCTGTCAAACATACCCATTTTTTAGACAAGGATCCCTAAAGAAAGGGCGGATTCTTGAATCTCAACATTCACTGAAGCCTTGTCAGGTCCCCTTTATGGAGTAGTTAAGGATTCTATACTAGGGTCCCCTTTTAAGGGGTACTAGAGGGTTCGATAATAGGGTACCCTTTAAGGGCTCGTGTATGAAAGCCTTGTCAGCTTGGCCCCCTGCGGACTTCTCCTGGTGCCTCCCGCGCCCGATGTCAAGGACCTTCAGGCGATCTTCGCATGGTTTAGGGTTTAGGGTAAAATTTAGGGTTTAAGGTTTGTACGTTTAGGGTCTATAGTAAGGTTTAGGGTTTAAGGTTTAGGGTGCATGGGCTTGTGATTTGGTATTTTGTTTGTACTAGGTTTGTAACGAGAAATCGTTGGACTACAGTCGGGATGTGGCGTTCTACGTTAGACAGAATAACATTGCGGCTAAGCCATCGGCTGTAGGGTCTCAGTCCGAGGTACAAGGGTCCTTTACGGGTTTCTGTGAGGGTCCTTTTAGGGTTTACATGAGGGGCTCTAGTTGTTATCAGTGGCCTACTTCAACTCGTGATACAGTTTTCCGATGCAGTTCTCTTAAAGCCACCAACCTTGATGAAGACATCTACCGGCGTCGAAGTGCTAAGCCAAGCTACACTGCGAAGCAATCAAACACCCAACAAACACGTCAAAACACAGACATTGCAGGGTTTACGAGGGGGGCCATGCCCGAAACGATGCAGAGCACTGACAGATTTGTCGTTGAACCTGCCTCAAGAGCAGCAGGGTGAAAGCAAGCAAGCAAGCATCTGCGACACCACACCTACATCAACCATAAGAGATGCATGTATAACAGTGGTTCAGGAAACGACGGATAATCTGCAAATTCTGCGAAACGACGTCCTGCACCTGACGCAAAACAATACCATGCAGGGTGGCTCAAGTGGCCGCTTCTGAACAGAGGCTGAATACATGTGACGCCAACCGAAACCCACATCCTAACCAATCCCAAAACCCTAAACCCTAAACCTCTAAACCCTAAACCCCTAAACCCTAAACCCACAATCCCCTAAACCCGAACACCCTCGAGCCCTGAACCCTTTCGGGCTTCGGTTCCATCCTACCCAGCTGACCTCTGGACCAAGGTTCTGCTACCCTCCCTGGACCCCGAAGATCCTCAACTCAACTCCCTTCAACCGCTCTTTCCCAGGATCCCCAAATCTCCTAGGTTCGTAAGGCTTTTATCAAGACCAACAGACAAAGTGAGGAAGTTTTATGGTACTTTGCAGTACACGCTCCGTAGAACCCAACCCCAGCGCCCCAAATCTAGAAGCGGTATAAGGGGACTTGGAGGTTTGGAGCACTGGAGGCTTGCAAAACAAGGAATCTGATAAACCTCCAAGCCCTCCTTCAAAACCCTGTAAAGGTCTATCGAACTCCGTATGTCTAGCTGGCTTGAGACGCAGACAGCAATCTTCCACGCGGCCATCGTGCGGTACACGATGCTGTAGAACTGATCCTGCTCTCGGGTTTGGGGCGCTGGAGCTTTGAGGCTGCGCTAACCTTGCCGGAATACTGTAATTAAAGACAAGCAGCGGTCGACGTCTATGTAGGTCGGATGACAAAGCCATGTGAGACCATGTCGTAGAACCTAATATCTGACCTGCGCCGGTGTAAACAACATGCTACCATATACAATAATAGGATCAAGCGATATCTTCTGGAAAAGCCAAAACCGTATACAATCATATAGCAGCATATAGGATACTGTTGCATGATACCGCACAGTATAATAGGAATATAAGATCATTGAACATAGTGTGATATTTAGGATAACACCATACAGCAATGCAACATAGTACAACATATAATAAAACAGTATGGCACAAACATATGAAAACTACTATGGGGCAACATGTCAAAGAAACTATAAGGCAATATGATAAGTTTTGACTTTGACAAAGTAGTGTAATCTAGAGCAACATAACATTCAAAACAACAATTTATCATATATTGCTTCATACTATATTACAATGCCTTTTAATACAATGTAACCTCATGTTGAAAACGTAATTATGAGGCACATAACACTATGCTGTGCCATGCTGCGCTATGCTATACTGTACTACATTGACCATCGTGTTGTACTTTACTCTATGTGCTGCACACTCTGCATCCCTGTATCCCTCAATAAACCTTAAACTGAGTTCGACACATCCCGAAACCCTAAGACCCCTGTAATAGAACCCTGAAAGTACTAGTATCCCTCATAGACTCCATGCCTGAACCCGTATAGTGATCCCGTAACCCGTAGCTCAACCCTGTAGGGCCTGACGCCAGAGCATCACAGTGATGGCCAGGGTGTCCGCCAGCTTCTCGGCGGAGCCGATGCGTTCGCCTCTCCGACTAACGGCTTAGGCAGTGTTGGTTTAGGGTATATGGCTTAAGTTTTCGGGTGCAGGGTTGAAGGTTTGAGGATTGGTCTCAAGTTTGGGGCTGAGGGAATAGGGAAGATCGGGAAGGTTTAGGGTGTGCAGATTTTGGGTGCATGAGTTTAAGGTCAGCTTTAGAATTAGAGATGGCTTAGGTCGTGGTCTCAAGCTAGAAGCAACAGAGTCACAAGTAGCAGCTCTGCTCCGTCGGGTACATGGAAGTTGCAGAAACAAGGGCGTAAAACATAAACACCAAATCACGGGATCCTTCAGCTAGGATCCCCTGAGAAGGATTTCGAACAGCAAGAACCCATCACCCCCACAGCCGATGCTAACAGCATCTGAAACCTAAGCCCCAAGCCCCAACCCCAACCCCAACACCCAAAATCCTAAACCCAAGACTACCCAAAACTCGAAACCCTACACCGGCCAAGAAAGCCACAATTCCTAAACCGGAAGAATCATCGCAGGCCTCGGGCACGCCTTGCCTCCGCCGCCCAGAGCGTGAATGCCGTGGTCCAGGTGAGGCGATCAACAGCCTGTTTTGAGAGGTGTAAAGTCCTAGGGTTTTAGGGTTTAGGGCTTAGTCGTCCTACATCTTTCGACGTTTGTGGTTTTATGCAGGTACAGGGGTCAAAAGTTTCTGATTCGTGGTTTAAGTGATAAGATAAGGGTTTAGGGTTTCGGGCCAAAAGCATGGACTAGGAAGCCTGCACCCTGAACCCCAAACCTGAGCCCTGAACCTCGAATGTTGACATTCTAAACCCCACACCCTGAACCCTAAACCCTAAAACCATATCCCAAACGCCCCCCAAACAAAAAACAAAAAATAATAATCCCGGAACCCCAAACCTTGAACCCCAAACCCTGAACCTTGAACCTGCCTGCCCGTCACGGTCCAGGGATGTGGTGAGGACTCTTGACAAGCAGCGACTACGCCTCGCCATCCACGCAGGAAATGGAGTTTAAGGGTTTAAGGCTTAAGGGCTTTAGTGCTTGAAGGTTTAAGGGTTTGAGGGTTTGAAGGTTTAAAGGTTCAAGGCTTGAACGGTTTAGTGCTTCGGGTGTAGGGCATGATATGGGAGCCTTATTAATTACAATTCTAGTAGTTCATCAGAATAATAAGTACTGCTTAGGGTTCCTAAATATGATTCGGGTATATTGTAGGGAGTTAAAAATATTATGTTTAATATACCCCAGAAGGACTTATACAAGGGCATTCACAATTTCAGAAGTCTTAATTCTTTAGGGTCCCCTCTGATATAACTGTAGTACAAAATGCGCCTAATCCTTATATTATTAAGGCTCCGATGTTCTGCCGTTCAGCATCACGCGGGAGTTTCAAGAAACACGGTGCCACCGACCATGCAGCCCAAACAGCTCTATCCTAATTGTCACTTAATGATGGACGAAGGAATACCTTAGCCACGACCCTCAACTCCCAAACCCTCCAAAACACTGGCAGCCCCATACAACCAGACAGCAGCTCCGGGGTGCCGGGGTCGCAAGGCTTTGGAGAGCTGGTGGGGTACAGTGAGGGCTCCTTGAAGCAGTTGGGAATAGAGGCTTAGGTGTAGCGGGCTATACGATTTAGGGTGGATAGGCTTATGGTTTCAGGGATTAGCATGGTTAGGACCGGCATAGGATGTAGGATTGAGAGTGTTAGGTTGTAGGGTGCAGGGTTTAGGGCGTGGGTTTCGTGCTTTGGGGTTGAGGGCTTTTGAGAACAATCTTTAAGTCCAATGCTGTGGGGATTATGGGCTCACACGGGACTATGTAGAGGTCTGGAAACATGAAAGAGCACTAATGGCCCCATATAGCTCTGCCTCTGTTGGTGTCTTCCTGTCTCTGCTTGTCACCATCTCTGTCTGTGGCAAAGCCCCTGCAAAATACCATACGATTCTGGTATCTTATATTAAGTTCTTTAACATTAGGGACCCTTCCTTTTCACGTTGAAGGCGGCCTCAGCCGCAGCCTCCATGATGTGGTAAAAGATTCCTCTTGACGAATGCCCCGTTGGCCACGAGGTCGGATTTGCGCGACTGGCACTCAAACACCGCCGCTGGTACTCATGCCCGGAACCTCCAGCCAGTAACAGTTCCAGCGCCGTGAGGCATCGGGCCGGAGTTGGGCCGCCGGACTCAGGTAATACCAACCGTTCGTTGCTCGGCTTCTCGCAATCGCCCTCAGCCTTGCCCTCAGCTTGCACCTCAGCTTCAGGAAGAGCAAAGCTTCCTGGTGGCTCTTTTGCTCTTCTGGCCAATCTTGCGGACCTGCCCGGCATGCCGAAGCATACCCTCAGTCTGAAGAGGTGCTGGTCTGCCGCCATGCCTGACATCTCTTGAAACTCTGGTAGAAGCGCTCAGATCGATGGCGTTCTGTTTTCGAGCCTTTACCTCCAACCACAAATGCACAAACCCTGAAAACCAACACCTCATTGGTATCCTGTATTAAGATCCTGAGCAATGTATCGCATAATGTAGAAGCCAAACGAAAATAACTACGTAGAGATAATATCAATATCCCCTTGCGGTCTTCACATAATTAAGACTATCACATACCCACCGCAACACAGAATATTGTTGTTATTAATACTGTAGGGGCCTGAATAATTAGAATAGGGTTTTAGGGCCCTTTACACTAGACTTATAATAAGGAACCCCCACAACAGTAGAGGTAATTATTCAGGCCTCTATACTAAATCCTCATAATAGCCCTTATAGTAGCCCTTATAGACCCCTTTAAAGGAACCCTATTGCCTCTATATTATTCGATTCCGTAATGAACCAGGAGCCTAGTGGTCCAGTTGTGCTGCTGCGCCCGGATGACTGCGGAGGGATTCCGGCCGTGGACCTGGCGAGGAGGGCCGAAACTCATTGAACGTTAGTGTAGGGTTTAGGGTTTAGGGTTTAGGGATAATGATAACAATCGTAATACTAGTAGGTCGGCATAATAGTAATAGTAAGAATATAGATGATAACGATGATGATAACGATGATGCTGACGGAAACAAAAAAGCGACAACAGGGATATTAGCAATTATACTAGATGATTTTAGCTATAGTAGCAACAATCGTCTTTCTAGGAAACGGTGTAACACAATAATACCGAAGAAGCACAGTTAAAGCAAGATCAGTAGTAAAAGTAGTGCTATTCGTGTTCATGTTCGCGCAGATGATGATGACTACATTGCTTGGGACCAGAGCTCCGAGGTTAGGGGTCCGTCAGGGCTTTTCACGGGCTTGTAGTTGGCGCTTTGTGGGTTTAGGGTGCAGGGTACAGGGGTTTAAGGGTTAGGGTTTGGGGGTTTAGGGCTTTTGGCTCAGAAAAATCGGGGCGCTTGAATTACCCCACACCAGAAACTCCAAGCTCAAACTAACCTCAAACTTGTCGCAGCCTTACAGCCCGTCAACAACCCAACCCTAAGCCCCGACTAAACTTTGTTAAACAATGTTCAAAACTAGAAGGCCCCTGGTGGTCGGCTTCAGGAATCTCGTGTTTCCCGAATTACACCGTTGGGGGCTGTAAGACTACAGGGGGGGCCTTTGGTGCTGAGGGATTGAAGGATTCAGGGGTCTGGTGTTGGGCTTAGGAGCACGTGTTCACTATCATATGTCGGACTAATTTCCTTTGAAGGATCTAGGCCGGCTAGGCCATCCGATCGCGATGTCGCAGTGAGAATAAGCGAGAATCCAGAAAGGTGGAAGATAACGGCATGCCAGTGAAGTGGAGTTAAGCAGATCCCACCACTAACGATCCCTGAAAGCGTGTTCACACTTTTCAGAACGAAGCTCCGCGGGAAAACTCCAAAGACCCCCAGCCAGAAAGCCCACCAACATTTGAGCGAAATCTTGACTCCAGGTACCGCAGAAAGGCAAGAGGCAAAGCATGCAACTGCGCAGTCGTAACACCCGAAACATGAAAACGTTGAGTTTTAGTTTTGAGACCCGAAACCCACCAAAACTGAAGTCACGCTCGTGACGAGGCGCACAGGACAATGTAGACTCCTGATGCAAAGCGACCCTTTGTGTGAGGGCCTTTATCTGAGGATCTTATTCTAACCCTTATTCAGGCAAAGAGGTTTGTTACTTCGGGGTCTACATTAACATATGCAACTCGGCGTGAGGACGTCGCGCCAACCACCGAACGTTCCCCGAAGGATGGCTTGTGCCTCAGCTTCAAGCTTGGGATGTGGTGTTTAAGTTTAGAGTTCAGTTTCAGTGTTGAGACAAAGCCCTAAGCGCTCAGTGCTCAGAAGATGGGATCACGATTTCGTGTCTGGAGTCTGTAGTTCGTTCATACCCCAGAACAAAGTGTCTGTGCCCGAAACCGCAAAGCTGCCAAACTCAAACACACATTAGCCTAAACCCATAACCCCAAACCCCTAAGCCTCACTGGCCCAAAACCCAAGGAAATAACAGTTGGAACTTTCAGACTCGACTACCTTATAAGAACCCCAAAAGTTGAAAAGTTGAGTTAACAGCCAGCAAGAAGCCCCGAAACCCTAAACTCTAAGTCAAGTGGCCATTCTGTGTTCCACCAGCGCAGCGAGCGACCTCGCCTGATGGAGCTGTGCAATGAGTCCGGACCACTGGCTGAAGACCTGAGTTGGCTCTTGGGTTCACAGATGGTTTCACAAAGGCTACATGCAGGCTTTTCATTGGTTTTATATGGCGGCTGCTTCAGTCCTTCGGAAGGCTTTTGCCAGGGTTCTACAAAGTAGTTGACTCTTGTCAGGAAGGAACCTGCAAATGCTGACCCATCTGGCTGGTGGATATGTCGGATGATTTGAGATCACACTGTGCTGATAATTCTGGGTAAGATAAGAATTTCGCATGTTTTGCTTCTACAGCCACCACTGCTGTCATGCATTAAATGTCGTACTGCTATTGGAGCTACCGTTTCAGATGCTACGCCTGTCACTCTTGTCGGAATATTGCTAGTAGCAGTGCTCTGCTCGCGGGTGATACATTGGCTTCGTGGAGTTTAGCTTCTGTCCAAGCTGCGGAACATCCAACTCGAAGGAACCAAAATCACAAACATAATACAGGGGCCTTAATAATTAGAATGGGGCTTGGAGGTATGTTATACCATAATCATAATGAAGAACCCCCAAACCCTACTACTGTTTTGCGGGTTCCTTACTTTAACTACAGTATAATGGGCCCCAAAACCCTATTGAAATTATTAAGGCCCCTATATTATGGAACCCTACTATAGATCCCTTGTAGCAATCCTTATAAGCCCCTTTAAAGGACCCCTATTCTAATTATTGAAGCCCCTACATTAAAAGCCTGCCTGGGGTCGAGGCTGCCTGTGCTGTCAGATGCTGCAAGCGGATGGGGGCCTGCAGCGGGTGCTTTTCGGTTGGTCCGACATGAGAGTTATCTTATTTTGGGATCCTTACATTAAGGATCCTACTATATAAGGTACTATACTAGGGTCCACTCTTTTCGGAAGCTCCCAAATCAAGTTGGAGGTTCCGGCCTTGAGGGGTTGAGAGTGTAGAATATAGGTTTTTTTCCTATGTTTTTCAAAAAGCCTATGTCCTTTGAGTGTTTAGGGCCTTGGTCTTGGAGGGTTCATGGTTTAGGAAGATTAGGGATTAGGGCTAGGGTTTTGAGGGCTGAGGGTTCAGAAGTTAAGCGGTTTTTATGGCCGAGGGAATTGGGAAGCTTCTGGGGCTCTAGGTGCTCTGGATGTTTAGAGGGGTTTAGGGGTTTAGGGTTTAGGGGTTTAGGGGTTTAGGGTTTAGGGTTTAGGGGTTTAGGGTTTAGGGGTTTAGGGTATATAAGAGTACATGTCCACTGTGCTCCGGGAGCTTTTGGGGTTGAGGACTTCGGGTGTTAGCCTTAGTAAGGGTTTCAACGCTTTGCGCTGAAGGGATTGTTGGTAGCCCTAAACCCTTAAACCCTACGCCCCTAAACCCCAAACCCCTAAACCCTGAAACCCTAATACGACAAAAAGGAGGGGTCCAAACCACCGAGCCGGAAACCTGAAGCCCCTGCCGTAATCTAGGGTGCACTAGAAGTGGGCTCTACAGAATAGAGTGTTGCTTGGGGTATGTGAGACTATACTTACAATAGGACCCTACGGAATGAATAGGATAGTGGTTGTATGAGGTTTAGATGGGGATTGGTTAAAGAAGCCGTCGCGATCCCAACAAGGCTTTTGGGTGCAGCATGTTGTAGTTGTAAAGGGATGATAAGGGCAAACCTAGTGAAGTACACCGCTAAACCAATATTTGACAACCTGATACACTGAGCCCTCGCGCCGAAACCCACTAGCCCAATTCCCGAACTCTAAACCTCAAAGCCTAAACTCTGAACTCCAAAGCCTATCCACGAAGCCATCAACGCGCAACAACGCTCGCCAGGGCCCCTGCAAGTCGTGCCTGGGCCCTGGCGGCCTGCCGCCAGGCTTCAGTTTGAGATTTTTGATAATGGTTTGGGGTTTCGGATGTGGAAGCCTACTCAACTCAACGCAGCGCTCTAAAGTAGGGTCCTGCTTAGCGCCCTGATTGTATGAGTGACTTCTCCTCCGCGGCAATGTCGACAACATGCTGCTATCTGGCACTGGGCAGAAACCCCCGAAACAACACCCAACACCCACACCATGCTGCTCTGCTTTTCGGGCGCTTCGGGTGCTGTGATAAACGAAAATCCTGCACATGCTGTATTCGCCGTCTATTTGCTATTCTGTACCCTGCTATTGTTTTTCTATACCACGCTTTCCTGCGAGTTTTCAGTTTTTTTTTTTGAGGCACCGGCCGTGTACTGAGGTCTCCTCGGCTCTGTTTTATTTACAGGCTTTAAAGCCCTTCATGAAAGCCTAGGCCCGCAACCTAGGTCCCGATCACGAAGCCCCAAGATCACTCCCTGAAACCGAAACCTCTGCACCAGATACCTGAATCCTGCGCTCAGGGCTTTCGGATCGCTTCAGACTTCAGCGAACCTTCCCTACGGCCCTACGGGTCCATGTACTCATCTAGCATATACATTAGCTTTCATTCATGTACTCCCTATTTAGTANCCTGCGCTCAGGGCTTTCGGATCGCTTCAGACTTCAGCGAACCTTCCCTACGGCCCTACGGGTCCATGTACTCATCTAGCATATACATTAGCTTTCATTCATGTACTCCCTATTTAGTATAGGTACTTTTGGATTCCAAGTATATGCTATATGAGTACATGGACCCTAAAGGCTTTTTCCAGGAGCACTCAGTGCGTCCAGGGCAAGCACGGTCTTCAGCTCGAGGCGAAGAAGCGCGGGCCCCCTGGTGCCGAGATTTCAATTGCTTCCACGAGCAGGGTTNCCCTAAAGGCTTTTTCCAGGAGCACTCAGTGCGTCCAGGGCAAGCACGGTCTTCAGCTCGAGGCGAAGAAGCGCGGGCCCCCTGGTGCCGAGATTTCAATTGCTTCCACGAGCAGGGTTTCCCAAAAGGCATCGTCCTCTGCTGATCATTGTCATTAATCATTAATCATTCATCATGAATTATCATAAAAGTCTCCAGCCTCCGGTACTATCTACCTAACGCAACGACATCGACAGTAGGAGAACAAGGACTGGTCCTACGGCTGATGGCGAAACAACTTTCATCGGTATCCACGGCGATATCAACTCACATGCCCACAGGCACGAATCGTGAACATCTTGCATGACCCGAGCATGGGGTCAGCTTCGAACTTGCGAGGCATCTGTCGTGCCGTGTTCTGCTAGCTACGGAGGCGATGCACTGTAGTACTAGTCGTATTTCCAGAGTTGCAATGTCCAGGCTTCTTTGATAGCTCGAGGTTCATAGTGTGGCAGTCGTCGTGGTCTTGTCAATGGTCTTTATTCTTTTAAGCGTCTTGGTGGTGGAGCGACTGAGGTTCCACAGGACACTAGGTATCAGCTGAACAAGCGCAAGCATGCCGGCGGTGCTGGTATTGCTGCCACCTTGCTGTTTTCAACGTAGTGTAATGTGAGGCGAATGACGTCGGAGGCCTCAGAAATCTTCGCACACCCTTTCTCACACCGAAGGCGATTCCGACACCTAAATACCTTCTGAGCCATGACTGTCTTCCTTTGCAGGACTATGGTGCTCGACCTGTGGTAGGCGCCAGAAGACGAAAACTCAGAGTGTTGAATACAAGGACAGAAAACTAAGTCATACAGAAACCATTGAACCCATGAGACTGCTGACTGCACCCATAGAAGCTATGCTAAGTTGGGAAACCCTGGCGGGCTCAACTAATTGCGGCACTTCACTCGACGCTCCGCGGGTTTGGTTTTCTAGACCCGAGACCATACACCCGGCCCGAGCTTTACGGTCGCTAGGGCCTTCGGGTGTTGTTTTGACTGCAGCTGGTCCCTGCGCTCAGGGCTTTCGGATCGCTTCAGACTTCAGCGAACCTTCCCTACGGCCCTACGGGTCCATGTACTCATCTAGCATATACATTAGCTTTCATTCATGTACTCCCTATTTAGTANCCCTAAAGGCTTTTTCCAGGAGCACTCAGTGCGTCCAGGGCAAGCACGGTCTTCAGCTCGAGGCGAAGAAGCGCGGGCCCCCTGGTGCCGAGATTTCAATTGCTTCCACGAGCAGGGTTATTGTGCATCGATGTTCCGAAGGGACGGCTCTAGCGGGTAAAGGTGCCCTCAACGCCAAACCCTGAAACTCCCCAATGCGTTCATGCGTACATAAGTGCATACATGCATACATACACATGCACATAGATACATACACAGGTGCATACATACGTAAGTACATCACACGCATGCATGCATATCTATATATATATATATACACACACATATTAGTGTTATCATGACTACGAATATCATATAAAACCCATAAACTAATGCTAGAATTGTATATAAACTCGCATACATACATGCATGCATGCCTACACACATATATACTTATATACTTACAGAATATTACATATGTATGTATGTATATACATACATATTTAAATAAATATGTACAATTGGCCCGTAAGTGCATGCATTCAACCAGCTAGGGCTAAGTACTGGTATGCAGAAAGCAACATAGCAAAAACACGTATCAGCAACGCTTTAAAACTTGTTGAAATGACTACAAACGATGTCCATCCGTCCCGACGGCTTGACGCGGATTCTTTGCGGAGTGCGCACTGCCTCTCCCGCACCGTCTCTACTGCGGGCCGACCAGGCTCTATCCGGTGTTAGATGCCTGAGTATAGGGTGCTCTACATGTGGGCCCCAAACAACCGTCATTTGAGGATAGGGGTTGAGTGTGCAGAGTTTCGTGAATCTGCTTGCGGACTGGATTTTTGCTGTGAAGATTCAGATGCAGTATGGTGCAGGCTTTGGTGCAATGCACTGTGCGAACACTATGCATTCCCCTCTTGGGATTGAGGAGTATAAAGTTGAAGGGGTTGGACGGAGGGGCCGCAAGTACTTCTAAACTTGTTGCTTGCATGCTGTGCGGCACAGATCAAGTGGAACAACATGGCTGCGGTGCTCTTTTGTCAGCGTCCATATTGAAATAAACTACCTTGCGAAGATGTACGCGATTTGTGAGCATTTGTGAGCAGTCGCACTTTGGAGGTGCGCCGCGGTTGTGGCGCTCAAGGATTCTGTTCTGGAGGTTGCAGGGCTCAGGGGATGTCAGCCCAGACCCGCACGCAGGAGCAATATAGGGGCCCTGATAATTGCAATATGGCTTTGGGGTATATTATACTATACCTAACAACAAGGAAGCCTAGGGAATACTGTAGGTAATTATTCCAACTTCTGCATGCATTAGCTGTTCAGGCTCGAAGATTGAAGAAAGCTCGCCTCCGCACAGCGAGAGGGATAGGACAGGCAGGGTATCTCGCGCAACGAGTTCTGCAAATCCAGCCTGGTCACGGTTTCATGTAGTATATGATCTGTATACTCTTTTTCCGCAGAAGTAAACAACAAAGTCGTGCTTATTTATTTTCTAATCAAGTATGCTAATACATCATACCGTACAACAGGGTGCCCGGGATTGGACACTAGGTTGAACCATTTTTTCAAACAGAATGCCAACAGGGGACTCAGATCACAAATACTACGTAAGTTGTACACCCTAAGCCGTAAAGCTTGAACTTTTAACGCTAAAGCCTTAACCCTAAACCCGTACTCCGAAAGCTCTACGTTTTACACATCCCTACCGTAGCACTTGAGACCAGGAGTTTAGGGAGCTAGGGGTTTAGAGGCATGGGGCTGAATTACGGGTTTAGGGTTTTATGGGAAGTACGCATATTCTTTAGGCTCTTGGTACTTCATAGAGCTGACAGAGTACGAGGTTTAGGGTGTAGACCCCACCTCCCAAATTGCCCGAGGGTTTGAGGGTTCAGGGTTTAAGAGTCTCAGGGATTTTGGTTTCAAGATGCAGGCAGAGCTTCCTTCATCCCTAAACCCTAAACCGCCAAACCCCCAAACCCTAAACCCCTAAACCCTAAACCCCCAAACCCCCAAACCCTAAACCCTAAACCCCCAAACCCCCAAACCCTAAACCCCTAAACCCCTAAACCCTAAACCCCCAAACCCCCAAACCCCTAAACCCTAAACCCCTAAACCCCTAAACCCTAAACCCCCAAACCCCTAAACTATAAACCCTAAACCCGTAAACCCTAAACCCTCAAACCCCTGCATGAACCCTAAACCTAATCCCTAAACCCCAAAGACACCCCACAGGAATTGCAGAACCCCGCATCTGGGAGTGGACCATCGGCTCTGAAAATTCCGCAGCTCAAAGTCCCCAACATCCCCATACATAGAAAGACATACAGTACAGGTAAATCGGGAGAGAGACTGGTACAACCCCGAACTACTGTACCTGCGAGGCTTCGGGCCCAAACCCACAGAAGAACACCGAAACCCTACCTTAACCCGGAATAATATAATAACCTACCTTTTTAAGGACTTATATAAGGAAATCGTAATCAGGAACCCTAAAAAAAGTAGGTGATTCAGGCTTAAGGCAAATCCTCAGGCAATTGATGAGATCTCGGGCTCTTGCATCTGTTTGCGTTGTACGGTAGAGGGAAGCGGGACTGTTGAAGAGTCTCGAAATTTGCGCTTGGAAAATGTGGTAGTCATCAGTGATCCCGAACCATGACCATGAGTCGGTTCCGGATCACTTTGACAGGTGCATTATCACGACAGGGCGAGGTGGCTCCACACAGCTCACATGCTCTATATTGTCATGCACTCGGACTCAATACTGTTACAAGAAGCAGTCGCGGCAGCAAGTTCATGACTCAAAAACTTAGCAATGACACGGCAAAGTACACAGAACAACAACAAGAGAGAAAGCCACAGATTGAGGGAGACCGCTTTGTATGTATAAGTGCACACAACCATAATGGACAGCGTTGGCTAATGCGCACACAATTCTACAGCATACATGTACATGTATCTCGGTATACATATACGTATACATATACATTTAGATATACATATACGTATACATACACATGCATAGATACATACATACACGCATACATACACGTTACTATTGCTATACTCACTCGCTGTCTAATGTCCTTCACCCGGAAGCTCGGATGAGAATTGAGCTGAGATGCTTTACACACATAAATAACGAAGCGTTGTGTGTCGTGCGACATACACGTGCAGACACCATGCGCATGCACACAAACCTGCTTACGTCAGAACATTCCTGTCTGTCCTTCGTGTACAGGAATTGAGTGTGTATATTTCCACCTTCCGAAAGAGTGATTTGTGCTCTCGAAGTAAAAACTTCTCTTCGGGGTTTAGAGTCCAGCAAACTTGAACCATCACCCGACAGCCTAATTGCCAGTTGTCAGCCCTTCGGCCCAGAAAACCCACAACAATGGCTCCCAAACCTTGACCTAGAAATTATAATCATTATAATCCTCACGGCATCAGGGTAAGCCCAAAGAACCAACAAGCCCTTACCAACATTTATGCTTCGGCTTAGGCTTTAAGGTATTACATTCCTTAATCCCTTTCGCTTTCCATCCTGGATTTGCCACGAGGAGACGTCTCCACCCACGGACTTACAGTCTGGATTCAGACCCGCTGGGAAAAGGCCCGGAGAAGCTCGAAGCCGCGGAAACTGCCTTGAGGACCAACGCTTTTAAGGATTCTTGGTTCTATGATGGGTGTACAACTACAAGGGCTGCTAAACGGGAATACGGGATTTAGGGTTGTCTTGACGGATTGAATTCAAGGCTTCCCTTTTTCCTTGCCCGCCTTCTTCGTTAGGGCTTAAGTTTAGGGTGGAATTGCCGTTTAGGGTACAGTCCAGCATTAAGATAGAACACTGAACGCTCAGCGCCCAGAACCTTTGGGCTTCGACTCAGACGTTGGGTTTGGGACATGGGGCTGGGGATTTAAGGTTTAGCTCAGGGCTTGGAGTTGGGTTTCGGAGTTTCCGAAAATAGGAGTACCTTATTTTGGGGTCCTTATAATAAGGATCCTACTATTTAGGGCACTAAATTAGGGTCCCCTATTTTCGGAAACTCCCACTTGAAACCCCATAGAGTATCGAACGCGGTGTCAGACTGGCTGCAGAGACGTGGCAATCACAAATAACGGGTTTTCTCATCTCTGAAGTCCTGAACTCCACATCTTCTACACGAGATCCCAAGCCATAAGCGCAAACTCCTCAAAACTCAACAAAAGCAAGCCATTGACACGAAAAAACACCATAACCCCGAACCTCAGCTGGAAAGAGCCAGAACCCTTGGGCTTATATTGAACTTTAAAACACGAAAAACGGCTTCTAAGGAACACTCAACAAAAGAGAAGGGACTTTCAGGGTTGCTTTCAAGGTTCTGTGTTCTGCGAGTATCAACCTGTCACCGAGTGATGAAATGAGTTGCAGACTGGGGCTTCTTCATCCGACTCTTGCTCAATCGTACAGCTTGCTTGCTACAATCCGCTCCTTCTGATCACCACTTGGGAACTGTCGGGGACAGTCCAGGCCGCAGAACGACAACTTGACTGAGAGCCTGAAAGCCGTGAGCCTTGTTCTCAGAACCTAAACCCTAATCCATAAAACCCTATAAACTTTAACTTTAACCCTAAGGCCCCCTAAACCAAAAACCGTGGAACTGCGAGAGGAGCGGCCAGCGCTCTCGGGATGGAACTGCACGCCGTAAATTGGCAGAGATCGGTGCCTCGGACGCCGTAGTTCCAGTCTTAGGGGCTTGAGTGGGTTTAGATTTTAGATCAGACGACCCTGCATCTATTTAACTGAGAAAGCCGCCAATCAGACGAAACATCCCCAAGCCCATAAATTCTTGAAGAACAAGGTAAAGTGCGGTCGAGACGCTGCACGGCCATGACTAGAGTCCTGGTGGAATCCCATGCTGAGACCTCGGATTGGGCAGGGTTCAGGGTTGATCTTTGCGTTTGGGGTTGTGGGTTTGGGGTTTAGGGTTTAAGGGTTAAGGGTTTAGGGGTTGGGGAAGGGGGCACTCAATCTCTTTCTTCGGTTGTCAGCATTGCTGAGGAGGCGCAGGTTTTCAGTTCCAGTGGGTCTCGAAGTATAGTGCCTTGCAGATCCTGCAGACAATTCTTTCTTATTGTAGCTGTTGCTGTAGTGCCCAAGGATGTTCGACACACTGCAGCCGAGGATAAGTCTTTCCCTTTCCTCCGCCCAGGCAGTACCGCTGCCACTACCACCGCTACTATTCTACTTTTACTTTCTACTTTCTACTTCTACGCCCTCAGCCCCCATCCCCCACACCCCCTCCAAAATCTGAAGCAACAGAAGGTGGCAGGAGAATAGGGAAGCACTGCCAACACCGTGTACAAATGGTTAGGAAGGTGTAGAACAAGTTGGCTGGTAGGGGGTGCCTGGTGCTGCTGCTCCTCCTCCTCCTCCTCCTCCTCCTCCTCCTACTACTGCAACCACCACCACCACCGCCCCCACCACCACCACCACCACCACTACTACCACTACCCCTGCACCCACCGCTACTGCTACTGCTACTGCGAAGCCTACGAATCCCAACACCACAAACAGTTACGGCCCGGGAGCGCGCAGCGCCGAAGTCGCCGGCTGCATGGGAGGCTCCAGAACGAGAGAGTTGTAGCGAATCATCCTCTGAGCATCTGCTAATAGTTCACAGGGTGTGGGGATAGGGGTCAAGGACTTCAGGGTTCTAGGACTTCAGGGTTCAGGCTCTAGGGACTGTAGGGATTTATTGTTTAGGATTCCGGGGTTCAGGTTTCAGCGGTTTGGGGCGGGGTATGTGGGGAACGGGGTTTACAACTCTGTCAGGTAGATGGTTTTGGAGTTCTCTCTCAATTTCCTGTACATTCAAACGTCCAGGCCGGCTGATGACTTCGGCTTTTCGTAACTCCCAATCCGATACCGATCAAAGATTCTGCCCCGAACCCTTCACCCAAGTTGTCCGTGCTTAAACTGTCATTCAGCGCCTTGCAGGGCTTTCCATCTTCGCGAAGAGGCCGCAACGGGTGTGGAGGATCTCCTGTGAGGGAGAGACCCCTTGAAATGAGTACGGGCGAAGAGTTTTTTGGGAATCACATACTTTTGGGCTGCCTGCCTTCGTTATGCGTGTGAGCACTGGGTAGGAGGGAGCTTGGAACCAATCGACCACCCAGACCCCCTTCTGAAAGTCTGTACGATTTGTGGGCAAAGATTTTGCTAAGGGTGCCGATGCTGCTTTACCTGCAAAGACTACTGTTGTTTCCGCTGGTACAATGGCAGATGACGGCTGCTTCGCATCCTGCTGCTGGCGAGATTGCCACTCCTAAGCTTACAACTACTGCTACCACGAAGCCAAGATGTCTTACAGTCCTCCCCTGCCTCCCTTGGCCCGGGGACCACCCATCCTGAACTCAAGCCTACCCTTCATCCCCTGTCACCAAGCCCGAGAACTCAAGATGCAGGTCTAAAAGCCTCACGGGCCCTATTAATTCATGTACACAAAAATGAAAATACACACATACATGCATACATGTATACACACACACATACACACCGATACACCGATGCAGGGACTGGACACACACACACAGAGAGACACCACATGCGTGTAAGTATGCACAGACAGACGGACAAAGAAAAACGAACAAACAGACACACACAAACACAACACACAACACACAACACACCACACACCACACGCCACCCACCACACACCCCACACCGCACACCGCACACCGCACGCCACACGCCACACGCCACACACCACACACCACACACCACACACCACACACCACACGCCACCACACACTACACACCACACAGCACACAGCACACACCAACACAGACACACACAGACACGCACAGACGCACACAGACACGCACAGACACACACAGACACACACAGACGCACACACAGACACAGACGCACACAGACACACACACACAGACACACACACACACACAGACGCACACAGACACACACAGAGACACACAGACACACACAGAGACACACACACACACAGAGAGACACACACACACACACACCAAACACAAACACACACACAAACAAACACAAACAAACACAAACAAACACAAACACACACACAGACACAGACAAACACACACAAACACACAAGAACACAAACACACACACACACACGCACACCCACACACACACACACACAAACAGACAAAGACACACACACACACACACACACAAAAACACAAACACACACACACATATACAAACACACAAGCACATACAAGCACACACACACACACCAACACACACAAACACACACAAACACACACACAAACACACACAAACACACAAACAAACACACACACACACAAACACACACACACACACAAACACACACACACACACAAACACACAAACACACGCACACACAAACACACACACACACAAACAGACAAACACACACACACACACAAACACACACACACACATCAAACACACACAAACACACACAAACACACACAAACACACAAACACACACACACACAAACAGACAAACACACACACACACAAACACACACACACACATCACACACACATCAAACACACACATCAAACACACACACACACACAAACACACACAAACACACACACGCACACAAACACACACACACGCGTACACTGCACAGCACCGTCGCCTCTGCTACACCATGCACGGCGCCCAGCGGAGATTGATGCAGCGGCCAGCCCTGCCACAAACTCGGGTTGTGTTGTTCTAAATTAGCATGCTTTGGTGGCGTTCCTCATGAGTTGTATATAAGGAATATAGGGTTCATCAGGCTGCAATTAATTGGGGCTTGCGTGGGAATCTTGAGGAGCAACCTGTCGAACGGAGGAATCATCACGTGACTGTTGAGGCAACGAGCTTTTGCAGATGTTGGGCAAACAGTTTCGTGGTTTAGGACCACCCTGGGCCCGACTTGTTTCTGCACACCTGCAGGGGCAGTGCGTACGCATCACCCACAGAAGCAGACTAGAGGAAGCACTAACCCTAACTCTTGCTGAGCATTGGCTTGTTGTCGGAGAGAGAGGATGTGAGGCGCGGGCTGTGCACTCACAAAAGCTCCCTGGTCAGCAGAACATGGCTTTTAATAGGATTTGTGGCATGTCAGGGAAAAGTTGTGCAGGTACAAATCCACAAAGCCCGAAACTCGACCCCAACCGGCAGCACACTCAGAGCTCTGCCTTAAAACCTCCTCCAAATGTGTCAACACCCTGGAATTCAGAGCAAATCGAAGGGCCGTGCATGCTACTTTTGCACCCTAAATCCAAAGCACCCCCACATCAATAAATCCTGATTAAGCCCTACACCTCAAACTCTACAGCCAAAAAAACCTTAAACCCTCAAATCCTGATTAAACCCTACACCTCAAACTGGAAACCGTAGTCACTTTCCCTACATCCCAATTCCCCAAAACCTCTACTTCTAAACCGTAAAAAAACCAACAAACCCTATGCTACAACTCCTAAACCCTAAACCCCTAAACTCCTAAACCCTAAAACCCCTATACCCTCAAACCTTAAACCATAAACCCCAGTTCCACACTTCCCGGAACCCAAATTCCCGGGCCTCTGCCTGTCCGAGCGCCTGGTGACCCAAGCAGACACCTCGGGCCCAGGGCTTCGGGATGGGGGCTTAGGGTTTCGGGTTTAGGGGAAAAGGTGTTTGGGTTTAAGGGTTAAGGGTTTACGGTTTAGGGTTTAAGGGTTAAGAGTTAAGGGTTTTGTGTTTAGGGTTTTGGGGTTAAGGGTTTAGGGTTTCGGGTTTAGGGCTTAGGGTTTGTGGATTAAGGGTTTAGGGTTTAGAGTTTTGGGTTACGGGTTAGGGGTTGGGGGCTTAGGGTTGGGCTTTAAGGCTTACAGCCGTAATCGAGAGATTCAAACTTCCGTTTTACAAGCAAGTATCTTACTTGGGGTGCCTCTATAAAGGTCCTACCTCTGAGGGTTCTAGATCCGGCACCACGGGCTGATGGAGCGCAGTCAGCTGCTCCACACCCTTCTCGCCAGGTACCAGGCGGATATGACTGCAAATGCAAAAACCTAAGCCGCTAAGCTCAACGCTCTGAAATCCTAAACCCCACGGTTTCTGTCGGTTTCTTGTCTCACAAGACTTTAATGTGGGGCTGAGTTTCGGGCCTAGCCAGGGATGAGGGAATAGTCACATTTTCGCGGCCAGGAATTAGGCCTAGGGTATACGGTCTAAGTCTAGGCCTTATCATGCAGGGTGCGGTGAACGGTATAGGCTCAGTTAGAGCGAGTGGGATATGAAAAGAACGAATCTGCAAGTTTCAAGGGCTCGGGCTAGTCAAACCCAAAACCCTCGGCCAGCATCCCTGAGAGTGTAGGAGGTACCTTTCAGAAGGGATCTTGAGCAAAGAAATGTGGGAGTTTAGGGGGGGGGGTCCTTTCTGGTTTTCTAGGCCACCTGAGCTAACCACGGCTTTTCCACCCCGGGCTCGCATCGAATCTTTTGTTGGCCTAACTTTTGATTCTCCTTTAAAAGGGAACCCTGATAAGTTTAGGATCAGGGGCGAACTTAGGGTTGAATCTCAGACTTCGGGTCTGTTGCCGACATGGTGCCCAGCAAAGGTCTTTTTAGCTCGCCCCGGAGCGCCCGGGTGGCGAGCGATAGCGTAAGTGGAGACACCTCCTGCAAGGGCATGTTGGGGTTCTTCCTTGGAGCTAATGTCGGGGCCTTAATTATGCGAATAGGTTATTTAAGCTCCTTTACAGCATAATCATAGCAAGCAGCCCTAAACAGTATTATTAATAATTTCTTTCGGCTTCTGTATGAAGTTGCCCTGGTTGTGCAAAGCGGGAAGCAGGAAATGCAGTTGCAAACGGAAACGTGCCGGTGATGACACTTCGCAATTGCTCCTGCCCAGTTTTCTCATACTAGTCCATATAAATGCATTCTGCATGTCGCAGGACTGTATACATTCGCAAATGGTGCTCCGCAATCTCCACTGCCAATACCTGTCCTTCCACGTTTCCTGCATCTTTAACAGTGCCCCCCCAACGATATCTTCGCAAATCCCAAACACCAAGGTCCTGTATCAACCATCAACCCTAAAGGCTTCTTGCAGCATATGGGTGGTTGTCAAAATTATGGTCCCTTTTTGGTGTCCCTGTTATAATACGGCACCTATTATTTAGGGTACCCAAAAAGGGACCTTAATTTTGACAACCACCCATGTAGAATCGATATTCCCTGAAAAGAATCCGGAACCCGGATCCCTGATCCGAGAAGGCCCACAGGGTTACTTAGCCGCCCTTAGAACCAAAACTAAAATCATGTTCTTACTAATCCCCTGGAGCTATTTTAGAAGAAAAATGAAACATATTACGAAATGAAACATATTATAAGGAAAATAAAACATATTTTTAAGGTAAATAAAACATATTGTAAGGAAAATAGAAACATAATTCCTAAGAGCAGTGAAGGTTAGCCAAGATGCCGGCCGTCCAGGGCCGGGGCCCAGGACGACATGGCTGGGAGAAACGAGCGCGAGTGCCTTGCGCTGCTTCCAGGGATTAGGGGATTTTCGGGTTTAGGGGTGCAGGGGTTTAGGGGTTCAGGGTTTGCAGGGATTAAAGTCTTTCTCTTCACATTCTCGGGTTTCTAGGGTTCCAGGCTTTAGGATTCGGATAGACCCTGTACCACGTGTCACCGTTCCTGTCATCCCCAGTAGCAGTAGCCAGCGCCAGCGGTAGAGTAATGGCAGGAGGAGGAGTAGGAGGAGGAGGAGGAGTGGACTAGGAGTAGGAGCAACACCAGGACCAGGAGGAGGAGGAGGGGGAGGAGGAGGAGTTGAGTGAGAGTAGGAGTAGGAGTAGGAGGAGGAGGAGGGAGCAGGAGGAGGAGCAACAGTAGGAGGAGGCATCGTCGTCATAGTAGTGGATAGTCGCAGTCGTAGTCGCTCGTAGGTAGTGGTAGTGGTAGTGGCTTCGGTAATGGCAGTTGCGGTGGTCGTGACGATGGTCGTGGCAGTAGAAGTGGTAGTTGCGGTGAGTGGTAGTGGCAGTGGTCTGCAGTGGTAGTGGCCGTTGTTGTCGTCGTAGAAGTAGCCGTCGCAGTCTCCGGCTGTATGGTGATGGCTCTCTCTACACGGCTCACAGCTTCAGACTTCGTGCAGGTTCTGGGCCAGAGGATGTGGCGCTTTGTGGATTGGGCTGCCTTGGGGTAACGGGGGAAGGGGCTATGTTTCGATGCAAACTAAGAGTAACAAGCCGCCAAGCTATGGATTGTCCCAAGATCCGGAACCCCTCCATGATAGCTGAAAACATGGGTGATCTCGACACCATGCGCAATCGCAAATCTAAATCTAAACTGTTTCTGATACCTATTCGACATTTCGCATCAACTCCTCAAGCTCATTGCACCCTCCCAGCGGTCCTAAATGGGAGTTTCAGAAAATAAGAGGCGCCAATTTAAACCCCAAACTTTAAGACTCCACCACGAAGCCCTCTAAAGCCGCGGGAGAAGCTTTCACCACCAAACTATAAACCAAACAACACTGGCTGACACCCAAAGCCCTAAACCTAAACCCTAAACTTAAACACTCAAACCCTAAACCTAAACCCCCAAACCCTAAGCCTACACCGCAAAGCCCTAGCCATAGCCCTAAACCCTAAAGCCCTAAACCCATGTGAGCCTCTTCATCATCAGGGCTCAGAGGACCCCTGCCAGGAACGACCACGACATCCTGAGGCAGATGTGGTTCAGGCTTTAGGGTTCAGGGCTTAGGGCTCAGGGTTTAGGGTTTAGGGTTCAGGGATTAGGGTTCAGGGTTTAGGGTTCAGGGATTAGGGTTCAGGGTTTAGGGTTTAGGGATTAGGGTTCAGGGTTCGGGGTCTAGGGCCTAGTTTAGGGTTTAGGGCTCTGGGATTGGGGTTCGGGTCAAGGGTACTGCCACCCAAGCCTGAACCAAGACATCGAAGCACATCCGGAATGCTTGCAAGAAACTGTGCTGAGGCTTTTAGCTGCGCCAGCATCGACGTCAAGCTCCCAGCACGAACCCCTCCCTGTCTACGAGTATGAAAGACTCTCAAAACCTCAACAAAGAGGAGGACAAAGAAAGCACAAGGACGAATATGAACACAAAAAATATTTAGGGCTTGTCGGGCGGGACGAACAAGCCGGACTAATGTGACGAAACCCCACCTGAAAACCTCAAGCATAAACCAGAAGCCAAGTAAAGAGCCGGATATTTTGCTTCGGCTTTGGCTTGGCATCACGGGGTTACGTGCTGACGGCTTTCGGTTTTGAGAGTGTGGGCTCCGACTAGTCTGATGCCGCAACAGGTCAAATGCTAACATCATCTTGAACTACCTGTGACCCTAAACCCTACAAAATAGTAGGTTATGACCCTTTAATTATACTTTAATTAGAGGGTCTAACCCGTAAAACAGTAGGTTTTTGGATCCCCAGGTAATCCAAACCCACAAGCTTGAATCCAAACTGCCAAACCCAGAGGCCCAGGACCAGAGGCCCGACGCACCCTAGCTCTCCTATCTCCAGGACGCGGCATCACAAACGCTTACGTGCATGCAACGCATCTAGGGTCATGAGTCATGAGCAGCATCGCAGGGCTTGGTGTCTTTCAGGCTCGGATTTCGCCTCGCAGGTGGGAAATCAGTGACAACAAGTCTTCAACCCAACACCAACACCGATGCTACGAGATCAACCCTACCTGGAACCTGCAAGACCTGCCTTTTCTAGCACACGCCCCTGCTAGTCTCCGAAAAACTAGGTAGGTCCTGTAGCCCTCATCTCTGCAATCCGAGCAGCTGCGCCCAGTTCGGCCAGAGCGTTCGCGACATTCAGGCTGAAGGAATCCAAGTTATCCACGAAAAGCACTCCTTTGTCGAAGCGACAAAGGATGAAGGTCGATCAGGTAATTCTGAGTCCCCACCATGAGGGGTTTAGTCAAGACTCTGGACTCAAACGACCCTACAAACAAGTGTAAGATAATATTCCGCCAGGCTCGATTCCTAGTATTCAAGGCCCCTATAATAATTGAGGTCGCTCTGTCATGAAACCTCGAAGGTTTCGTACATCTAGCTACACCGCAAAATCTATCCAAAGCCTAAACCTTAAACCCTAAATTTGACACCGTAAACCTATAAGCCTTAAACCCTCAAGTTACGGAAAGGTCGGTGCTAGTTGCGCACTGCTTACCACCCGCCCTGATCTCAACTGTGAATAATCACCCTAAACGCAAACCAGAATAAACTGCACTCCAGGCTGCATGCAAATACCCTAAACCCTAAACCTCTAAACCCAAGCCCTAACATAGACCCTAACGCAACCTTGAAGCCGAACTGGCTCACATGAGCCTCACCCTAGTGCCGGCGTGCCACTCGTGGGGCCCAGTGGTGGAAGAACTTCTCCAGGCTGCCACAGAAACCAGCGTCCGCAGCGGCTACCTTGCAGGGTAATAGGAGTTCGAGGCTGAGGAATTAACCAGGATTTCGGGCCTGTCGCGCTTCAGCTTCTGTAAAGATTGTGGGATAAAGTGATAAAGAGCATTTGGGGTTTAGTGTGCTTGTTGGACTGCGCTCGTCCCGGTGGTGGTGGTGATCGTGGTGGTGGTATGATGGAAGTAGTGGTCGAAGTGTGAAAGAGAATGTTGTTCGGGCTGGCCGACTTCGGATGTGTGGCAGTGGTATATAGCGGTGCCGCGGTAGTCGCTGAGGTCGAGCTGTGGCTGCTCAGCATGCAGGGTTTTTGCATGAAATCCAACCTTTCGTTGATACTACCTTCAGTCTCTTTTCGCAAGATGCCACATGAACAACCGCCTTTCTTCTGATGATGAACTTGAAGTCTACTTGTGACATGTTACCTTAGGAAACCCAGATTCCTCCTCAACAGAAACTCAGATCTCCATGGCAAGACGATGCACACAGGTGGGAACCTACAAGTTGCAATGTAGGGGCCTTGTAATAATCAGGATAGGGTGCTAGGGGATACTCTACAATAAGTGTAATAAGGGATACTATACTTTTCCTAGAACCCCCCCGAAATAGTATTGGTCATCATTCAGGCCACTATACTATGGGAAGGCTCATACACTTGCAGCTACGCTCTGGTGGCCAAGGTGGGCTGGGGTCTTATGCAGTGCAGACAGCATCTCTTCTTAAACACTCTCTACAGAGAGCGCAGGGTTCGGGACAGTAGCCTTTAGGGTTTAGGGTTTAGATTATGATGACTCCCACGACGACGACGACGACAATTGCAACGAATGTAGGGGGCTCCTTCAAGGAAACAGATACTGAGGAACCCTGAGGAATAAGTATTGGCAGTCATTTAGGTTGCTATATTACTTACTCAAGAATTCGGAGCATGAACTCTGGAGTGCATAGTCGATCAACTCAACGAGACGTCCTTCACCACCCCAAAAGCCTCAAACCCAAACCTTTTTCCATAATGCCTTTTCTTATGTGAAATATTGCAACTTTGATTCGCCTCCCAAAGCGCCAGAACCCGAAATCCCTGAGCACAACACCCTCGGCACTCTGTCCCTTAAGCCTTAAGCTTTCGAGCCTGAAGCCCTGAACTCTCAACCCTTTCTAAACACCAAGCCCTATAAACCTCAAACCTGAAAGCAGAAGCACTCCGGACCTTGCCCTTGGCGCAGGCGTCCTTCCCGGAAGGCGCCCAGCAGTGCAGCGATACGGGGGTTGAAAGGGTCGATACCTCGGAGATGCCCAAAGAGACTCCAATATCCCTCAATTAAGGAATATACCTAAAATCATATGAGGGATCCTACTATAATTCAAGGTAATTAAGGGATATTGGAGTCTCTGGGTTCGCGCTTCTGTAGGGAGTCTTTGCAGGCTTCTTACTAGGGCTCTGTATGGGGTTTTTGGGGGTTCGTACTAGGGTCTTACCGGGTTCCAGAAGGGTTCTATAAGGGGTTCTTATAACTAGCTGGAGTTCTGTAAGCGCTCTTGGGTTCGTACAAGGGTGCTGTAAGTATTCAGACTAGAGTTACGGGTTTCAGTGTGTACGGAGCCAGGATACTCCAGGACTCGTTTTGGTCTGGTTCTAGCGTAGACGTCAGTCATCCCTTCGTACCGCCATTATCTGATGCTTCAGAATACGAAACGGATCTGTAATTTATCCCTTCCCCTAATATTAAACGCCCCCGGGGTTTCGGGGCATCCGGGTGTGAGTGGGATTGGTTGGCAGTTTTTCAATAGTAATTGATTATTGACCCAGGCAATCAGTAAGCCCTAAGCCCTACAACCTTGAGCCCTAACCCCTAAAGCCCTAAGCCCTAAACCTTGAGCCCTAAAGCCCTAAGCCCTAGAGCTTTAGCCCTGAGCCCCAGACCCCTAAACCCTAAAGCTCTGGTCTCTTCGGTTTGATTAGTACTGCTGTAGTCTTTGAAACTTTGGCTCATAACACTAATACAATCCGTGGCACCCCCGCCTAATATTTTTTTATTAACTTTCAATTGTGGGCCCGAAACTGCGAAAGTCAGGGGCCGGGAGCTTTTATATTAGGGGGGCTTTAATATTAGGGGGAAGGGATTATTCATTCGCAACACAGCCCTGCTCTGAGCGATCCCTAAACCCAACACCTCAAAGCCCTTGAGCCACTTATAAACACTCCAGCCCTGCTATGGCTTGTGCACAGTTGCAGGACGTCCTTTTAAGGGCTTTCGAACCCAACCTCATCGGGGTTTTCCGGTGTTTTTGGAGTTATTCCTTGGGGTTATGCGATTTTGGGTGCGAGCAGCGCTTCTACACCATCTCCCAAATTGAAGACTTCAGCCCCCGCCCTCTTTATGCAAGGCCGCAAGCTCTAACATCTGCCAGCCTACCTCCCGACGGCCTGAGGCAACCCGAAGTCTCAATCATTTCTCGGACGGTGAACATCCCTAAAACCCGGGGTTTCTGCAGCCCCGACCTCCCCAACACCAAGCTTCAAAAACCTGCAATCCCAAGCCCCAAAGACCCAGCCCTAGGCCCTAGGCTCTGAAAGCCTCAGAAGCCTTAAAACCCGAAACCCTTTATAGTAGAAGCCAGAAAGTTGGAACATCAATCAATATCCTCATGCCCTTAAGGTAGAGTATAGGGGATCCTAGCACAAATCCTCCTAAACCCATGTGCCAACTTTCTGGAATTCATTGTAGACCCTAAACCCCTAAACCCTAAACCCCTCACCCCTAAACCCTAAAGCCCAAACCCCTCACCCCTAAACCCTAAAGCCCAAACCCCTAACCCCTAAACCCTAAATGCCCGGTCCCAGGGGCAGCGGTGCGCCACGGCTTCCGAGCGCGAGGCTCCGGATGCCTCGCTGCTCCGCATGTTTACACCGGGGCAGCGGGGCTTACAAGCATACATTACGATATGAACCCTATAATGTAATATAATATAAACACTTTACTATAATGTACCATAATTATATTAGTACTATAATGTAATATATAGTGTTAATACTATACTGTACTGGAACATCAATACTACAGATATAGGGTACTATAAGATTAATACGACATAATGTAATATAATATTAACGTCTCCTCGAGCTGGGCCTAAGTGTAAGCCGTAAGCCCAAATTTCGGGTTTGGGGTTTCGAGTTTATGGATAGGCATCAGAAGCCCGCGACCCTGTGATGACAAGTGATAATGATTGCCAAAGAGCTAGAACAGTCAATATACTGACATCTTTCCAGCTACTATGATATTCTTGTAACAGTTTTGATGAGAACAGTGACCTATCGACATCGATATGTACAAACAGCGCCACCACAACGAACACGAACGCGGCCACGAGGATCCCGAGGACCGAGAAGATTGCTCGAAGGAGGAGGTGGTATTGAGCAGATAGATGATGTACAATAGACAAGGCATAATCTAAACCGCTAAAATAGAACATATTCGATGGAATCTAGAATACTTGTTATTGAACAAAGAATACAGAATACCCACTTAGTATTAAAAGCTGTTCTGCCATATATGTCTAGTAATATACATGAATAGCAGTTTGTAAATTTAAATGTATATATGTGAGTTTAATAAGTAAACTATGATGTCTAGTATCTACGAGGCCGACAACAGGGTCTACATCAGCCCGATCAAACTCGTTAAGCCAAGCAAAAGACCTGTAGCTCGACGCACAACGAAGCTTCCAAAGTAAGTCAACTTGGCCGGCACCTTGTAAGTACGCCGTTCTAACCTGACTGACACACACGTGCGCAGAAGTGTCATCGCAAAGCCGCAAACCAGCGAACCGTTTGAGACTGCTAGGAAGCCACATGCCTAATGCCATTAAGACCCTTTATCCCCCAAGGCCCTCTTCTCATCGCCAAGGGGCCTGACGTGCATGAGCCGAAATCCTGTTGCCTGCGGCTTGCTGGTGCCTTGTCCGGGAGTGCGCACCTCAAATGCATAGGAAGGTTTTAGGAACACCTTATAACACCTTGCTACATCTAGAAGGCTGTTTTGTGGGGCCACGTACATAAGGTGGCTTTGTCGGGAGGACACATGCGGGATGAATCACAATACGACTTCCACCATCTACAGTAACACATCAGCGCTACGCCAATATGGCCTGGACATGCAGTGACGTTTGGCATCATGAATATCAGTATGCTCTCGTGCTGCCTTGTCAGTTCTGTTTATTAAACCTCTGCAGTAGACCCTTCTCCTGACCTTCGTCCGGTCACGAACTGCCACGCTTTGGAAGGAAAAAGTGGTTTAGGGTTTCTCCGCGGGTATTGACGAGTAGGGCTCAGGGTTCAGAAGAGTGTTGTAAAGCTTCCAACTTAACCCCAGTTGGAGTACCTGTACCTCACATCTTGATCATGATAACCGGCTCTAAACTGAGCTCCAACGCGTCTACAATACGTCAATACGTTGCGAAAAACAGACATAAGGCTGCAAATCCTGAGCAGACCTCCAAAGGCCCTGAAGCCGAAGAAACACAAACTTTACTCGGGTGCAGACTTGGTCTTCTCACGGCGTAAGGCTTCAGAATTTTATTGATGTACCAGTACCTTGTTTCCAGAAAGTTTCGGGTTGAGGCTTCACAGTCAGAGGGTAAAAGCCAGCAATCAGGGAGGACCTGGCCTAAGCCAAAGGCCACGTCAAGGAGACGCTTTGCCTGAAAGAGGGGTTGGCTCTTAGGGCTTTTTCCGGATTTCGGATACCCTAAGCCCTAAAACCCCCCCCGGTTATCAGTTGCCTTTGGGAGATCCTACATCCGGAGAACCGCGCGAGTAGACCCCACAACCAAGGATCTTAATGGGATTTTCGTCTAATACAGGGGCCTAAATGCTAGAGTAGGGTGTTGGGGTGTATTATTACATATTAAACAGAATTAAACACTACATCCACAGTCAGGAGCTCTTCAGAATAGGATGAGAAAGGGTTTAGCCCCCTATATTGGCATGTGTGAATGTTAGGATCTCAAGTGCTGTCCGTTTTTGTTGTTCTGGGAAGCCACCCGGGGTTTTAACATGTCGAACTAGAGTACCTGGACCCCAAAAGTATGTAAAATAATAGCCTTTTAAAGCTATTGGGCCATTATTTTACCTACTTTTGGGGGTTTAGGTAGAGTTTAGGATTGACTGGGTCCGAGATAAACCAAGCCAGGCTTTAAGCGGAACAGCAGAGTGTTAGGGTTAGGGTTTAAGGTTTAGGGTTTAGGGTTTCGGGTCTATGGGGTCTAGGGTGCACAGGGGCAAGTTGCTCTGGATCCTGGATTTGTTCTGGGCCTGTGCGAGGTTCTGGGGCCTTTGCAAAAGAGAGTCCTAGTCCTAGTCTGTTCTAGTCAGTCCCTGGTGTCGTTGCCTACCTTACGTACTTGATCCCTGGGGGCTCCATCAAGTTTCTCTTCGGTGGTAGTATAGGGGTCTAAGTAATTACCCAAACTATTTAGGGGGCTCCGCATTATAACTGTATAGTACCCCCCTCCAAAAAAACCTATTCTAATCATTAAGGCTCCTATATTACTTTCATAGGACTTATCATGGCGACCTGGAGCTTTCCACTTTGAAAGGCATTCTGTTTCAGGTTTTGGGGGTTACGGCCTAGGGTATACCTTAACCCCGAAGGGTTCCTTACTACAAGTTCCTTATATAGGTCCTTAGAACGGTATGGCTCTCAGGGTCCAGGTAGGGACTAGCGTTCTCGGATGGTTGCATCACATTGCTGCTCGAGTCATGGCATCCTCTTGAGCATGAGGAGCGTTGGGGTCTGCTTTATTCGTATATACCTAAACCCCCAAAAGTAGGTAAAATAATGGCCCAATAGCTTTAAAGGCTATTGTTTTACATACTTTTGGGGTCCAGGTAGCAAAAAAAACAGAGCTGCAACACAATTAGGCTTCTTCATATATGGCCCAGATTGTCCAGCAAAGTGTGCACGTTCTACGTTTTCTGTCCATCACGTCCAGCTACACACACACAGAATACAAAACCACAAAGCCTACAATGGGAAACAAGTTAAGGAAGCGTGCAGATTCAGAATCTAACAAAAGGGCAACAACGCGGAAACCCCTGAACTGTCCTACTAGACTGCCACTTGCACAGCATTATAGAAAACCCCAACCCCAGGAAAGGCAAACCCTAAGTTCTTTGCTTCTGAGTACAAGCTCTGAGTCCGAAGCATGCCGAAGCGCTAAAGAGCCCGAAACCGTAAACCTCAAAGCCCTACAGAAACCCAACAGGGAGTCGTTGAACTACACAATGAGACCCACGCTCCAAACTCCGAGCCTTTACCGAACATAAACGCAAACGGCCGAAACCCTAAACCTCCAGCACAAGTGACTCGATTCTCTCAAAACCCCTCACCCCCTAACCCCCAACCCTAACCAGCTCAAACCCTGAAGCCCCCCTTACACCCGGCCTTGAGCTTCGCCTCCTCGACCTCGCCCTTGGGGTCAGAGCCTCTGTCACAATCTAAGTCTATTCCCCAGGCCACAGATGCCATCGAATGTAATTTTGGGTGGTGTGGGTGTGACGAATGAAGGTTGTTTGGGATTAATAGGTTTGGAGTTGGGGGCTGGGGTTTGGGGGGTTGAGGCGCTTGTTAAACTTACGGAACTTGAGCCATTAGAAGGAAAGTCTGTAACTTACTGCGCATCCTTTTTGAAGTAAAATCATCACAGTCCGAACCACTACCGACCTATAATCGTACACTTTGAGTGCAGCTCGTCGGCGCCATCTTTCAGCCTTGTTCGTACAGTTCACATGTGGCAGGGTGATTCCAGTTCGTCAAACTCTATACTAGGGACGCACATGTTTACATCACTCTTACCGTCACTGATGCTGCTCTGTCTGCATGCGCGTTCATCCCTCATACCCCGGCGGGCCAATGCTGCCACTGCCAGAGTCTCTATGTTTTTTCATACGAAAAGAAGTTCATTCAGTACATACCTATCACTGACGCAAATGCCTTGACAGATAACACAAGCGGTTCAAACAGCCGTCGTCATGATCTTCATTATGGTCATCATCATCAACAACAACAACAGCAACACTAGCAGCAACAACAGGAGCAACATCATCAGCACCGCTTTCACAGTCACCATCACCATCATCAGTCCGGTTACCACTAGGCCTTCCTACAAGTCTCACTCTATGGGCTGAAGTCCTTGTGTGGGCAAAGCCCTACTATAGGCAAGCCTACAAAGCACATCTGCAGCTTGCAAGGGTCTTAGGCAGTCCAATACAAACGTCTGCAGACCCCAAGCCCACAAACCTGACCCTCGACTCTAGAAGCCTGAACGATTGCAAACTGCAACCGTCTGGAGTCTGAAGCATGTAAACTGTTGCAAACTCCCCGCCCCAATAGCCAGGTGAGTGGCCAATGGTCAAGCCACCACCTGCTTTGATGGTAGCCCGCCACGGCGAGTCTCCCTCGCTGGGGTGCAAGATTTAATTTTGAAAAAGGGTCTACATGGGGTGGAACCTACCCAGAAAAGAACCTGAGGAGCCATGGTGGGGTCCGCAACTGTCTGAGTCCAAAGGCAAGAAAGAGCACCCGAAACCCCAAACCGAACCCTAAATAAGCATATCCGAGGTCTGGAACTCAACGAACTGGAATGCGGTTAAAGGCACCCCAGCTGATTGTGAATGTGCTCCTGTATAAGACCCGTAAAACATACGAACAAACGAGTACCCCAAAGCTGATGATGATCCAGTTACTCGAACCAAATCTTCATCACCCAAACTGAAAACGAACTCCTCAAACCCAAAGCCCCAAGACTAAAGACTATAGAAAGTCATAGTGGTACACTTAAAGGAACTACCGCCCAACATTACGCCCGAGGTGTTCCAGATTGTGGACCACGCCTGATCTGACGGCTGTAGCAATGACGCAAAACACTGCCGGAATGAATTGGGTTCGGAGTTTACGTGTCAGCTCCCATCATGAGGACCATCAAAACTCCGCTCTCAGTTTGGCCGTTCTCATTGACAACAATTGTCACGATTACCATAAACAGGCTGCAGTCAGGATTCCTTCTGTGGGCTTTCTTTGCAAGCGGTCCTGGTGTTTAGGGTCGACAGTAGGGCCAAGGTGCCTCCTTTGCTGCCTCCACGGTGCGAATCAAAATGTTCCACTGCCTATGCGGGGCTTTCAGAACAGGAGGGCTCTCGCGTTGTGGCGGCAGGGAGATGTGTACTTCTTACAGTTGCGAGGTTTGAGCGAATAGGGCTTCAACCGAAACCCGCACCCGAAATGTCAGGCTGTGGGCGCCTCCATGGGCTAGAGCTTCAGGGGCTGCAGGGCGTCAGGATTCTTCTGTTGGCGCTGCATCCACATCTAGACTCGCCGATACTCCCACGGAACCTCAGATGTACTAACAACAAAAATACAAAGAATGTTTAATATAGAATATCTAATATATAACCTACAGTATACAATATATAACATATAACATACAACATGCAATATATCATATAACATTTTGTATGTATATATATTTCTATGTGCAGTTTATGATGAGAATAACAATGGTAGCAATGATGTCTTGGAATTTAGGGCCTTGGGAGCTTGGGCTTTTAGGTGATATCTCTCGACCACCTTTCCAGCTACTGGGGATCTCAATACTTGCTCTGACAGTGGAGGGTTTCGCGTTTAGGGTTTAGGGTGTAGGGTTGAGGATTTAGGGATGAGGGTTTAGGGATCTCACTGCCTTGAGTTTAAGTTGATAGGGGGTCCGATTCATTGTTCAGTTCTCACACTGGCATAGAGGTAAAGGGCTTAGGAGCTAGACGTCGAGAGACCTAAGATGCCTTGGGGCCCAGAAGGCACAAGATCAGGATATAATATTGGGGACATGACTTGCATTGGGTTCTTGTGCCGTTAGAAACCCTAAACTGTTGCTTTTAACCCATTTGACCATGAACTTTCACAGTCAGTCAGAAGAAGAGGACGCAAGCGACGACTGGCTGCCAGAACTTACACTACGGCCCCATGTAGCTATATAGTGATATAGTATCCTGTATAACATAGCTAGAGAATTACGTCAGGGTCAATGTATATACTATATGGGTGCGTGGAAGCGTCGGGTTACGGTTTGGGCTAGCTTTCGCCCGAAGCCTGTACATGCCAACACTTCGTGAACCCGAAGCCCCAAAAGGCATGACGTCTAAATCCCGAAATCTAATGCGCAACGCGAAAACATGTTTAAGCCCTGAAGCCCTAAATCGTCAAGAAGCCTTAAACCCTAAACCGTTAAACCGAACCCCGTTGCACAAACCTTCATCGATCAGTAAGGGCAGCACCCGTCGCCGGTCCAGAGATCTGCAAAACCCAGGCTGCCTCAGGTTTAGAGCTGAAGTTGTCGGGTTTGAGGTGCGCGGAATACAACTCTGCAACCTTCGCCCCTCCGGGGCAAGGGGTCTTTTACAGGTTCACGAGCTGGGATGTGAGATTTGGGACTTTGGGAAACATCTGTAGGCGCCTGACCCCCGAAAAGCAAGCGAGGGTGTCGGGCTCCAAAAGGTTGCATGAAACTAGTTGTTTGGAACTTGAGCGTGCTTGTTGGGAAACTTGCCAGCAGACCCCAGTTAACAACAACATCTCGATATCGGCAGAGATTCTACAATACACTATATTTCTCGCGACGACACACCCTAATTCTGGAGAACAGAAGCCTCAACGACTCGGAACACCACCCTGTGATACGTCTACCGGGACCGTAACACCTAGAATAGGGTTCTGGGGTCTATTATACTATATTTTGTCATAAGGAACCCTAAGACAATCTTGGAATTTAGGACCCTATATGACACGATTTGCTTTTTGCCTGCTGAGTTCTACAAGGCTCCAGTATCCCTTCATTCAGCGTCCCTCTTTGGTTTTGCAGTCTCTGGGCCTGAAAGCTTCCCAGAACCCATGAATCAACACCTCTCAAAAGCCCCCTAATATAGGGGCCTTAATAGTTTGAATAGGGTTTTTTGGGTATATTATACTATAATTATATTAATGAACCACCAAGATAGTATAGGTAATTATGAAGGCCCCTATAGGAGGAATATGAAGCCACCTGGGTTGGAGGCTCGGGCGGAAACAAAATCCCTGAGACCGTCGCCGGTCCAGCTTCGGCGAGGGCTGCCTTCCTCGGCCATCTTTCTATCGCTTTAGGTTCTGCATCTTTGTTTGCTGACGTTGCGACTGAAGGTAAATTCCACGTGAGGTGTGTCCAGGCATGACGTGGCAGGGTGCCGCTGCGATGTTTCGCTGCACGGGCAAGAAACCATGAAAGCCTAAAATTTGAAGCCCCTGAAACCCTGAAGCCAAAAGCCCACAATAAAGCCACATAATCTGAACACCAGGTTCACAGGGTGTCATGTCATGCTGGGTGCATCAGGGGCTTAGATTCGGTGTGCATGGCGCCTTCTATCCTTGGGAGTCGACGACCTTAGGCATTTGGGTGTTAGATGTCGCTTTTCGGAAGTAGGAGTTCCAGGGCTACCCGAGGAACCCGACGCAAAACTCGCCACATTGTCTTGCAAAGGGTCTAAGGTACTGTTATGGGGGATACTTCCCCAAGCCATAATAGTATTAATTCCTAACATAGAAACCCTACATTCTACCATGTATGGGTACTTAGGACCCTATGAGAAAAGGGTCGGGTTCAAGAAGGCCCTGGATTTAAAGTAAAGGGTATTTGGGGTATTTGGGGTATTAGGGTATTAGGGTATTAGTTATTAGGGCATGTGGGTTTAGAGTCTAGCTTCGGGTTCAGGAAGCCTTTGCATGCCGAGAGGCCAGCGCATCGATTGCAGCGATGCACGGGGTCTTTGGACAGCCAGTAATGGATCCTGTCACTGAAACTTCACAGTTCTTCTCGGGTCTAGGTTTTTTTGGGTATTTTTTTAATGTTTTTTTGGTATTTTTTATGGTTTTCTGGCCTTCGATTGCAAAAAACCTGTAAGAATCACAAGGATAGGCCTAACTTAGGGTTTTTTGGTTATTTTTTATGGTTTACTGGGCCTCGATGTACGGAACCTGTCCGCATCGCAAGGATGGGCCATATGTCTGTAGGCAACATGGCATACGGCCCTCATGAGACTTCTGCCGAAGGGAAAACCATAAAAAATACACCAAAAAACCATAAGAAAATACCCCAAAAGAACCCCCAACCGTTATTCTCTGACCAAGGTTCTAAGAAAGCATAGAAGTAGAATGTGGTAATGGACCCTGCCGTTGAAAACTTCACAGTTCTTCTCTGACCAAGAATCTAAGTCTTGGTCCAAGAATCTAAGAAAACATAGAACTAGAATGTTGTAATAGACCCGAAGTCCTATACTAGCTCGAAAGGAGCTCAAGCCTTTAACCCCCAGCCGCAAAGCCCCCTATGACTGCGGCGGCCGCCAAGGCTCCCCTCCCAAGATCCCAGCATCGAACTATCGAAACCTCAAGGCTTAGGTCAACCGGAATAAATTCGTGGCAGGTTTACATTCCGGGTTAGGGTAAAAGGGGAATAAAACCCTGGCAGGTTTACCTTCTGGGTTAGGGTAAAGGGGTTTGGGGCCTAGTTTAGGGTTTAGGTTTTAGGGTTTACGGTCAGAGTTTACGATCTATAGGGCTTGTGGATGTGAGCTTTGGGCTTTCAGGGATGTCTCATAGTGCACAAGACGTCGGGGATGCTTGAGGACAGCTATCCACCCACACAGCTGCCGACATGTGTCATTGGGTTTTCAATTCAAGGACTGTCTTTCTTGCCTTTGCTGGGGAAGACCTCCTTACCCACAACAACATGCAAATTACTTTGGAGGTCTGCCACAAAAAAACTCACCCCTGCATCGTAAACCCGAGACCATACAAGCCCGAAGCACCAGCCTTCTATAAATCCTTTCAAAAACTCCCAAACTCTAGCCCTGAACCCCAATAATAGCGCTAGGGAAACTATATCACATTGGGCCCTTATAGACCATGTCTTTCCAGCCTCCAGGGAACAGCGCCTCCAGGGCAGACCAAACGTCGCGGTCTGGAAGGAGCTTCCCGGAAACCTCCCCGGAGATTCAGGGCTTAGGGTTCAGAGGATCCGGATTTGCTATCAGCCACTTCGAGTCACTTCGATCAACCATAAGATCATGTTATACTTAGACCCGTGGTCTACATCATCATAGAAAAGAAATGTAAAACCCAAGGAAACCTCTCCGGCACTTCTGGGGGTCAGAGTTTTCAAAGGTTACTGGGCTAGGATTTAGGCTTTAGGGTTGAGTGTTTGGGACGCAGGGTTTACGATTTCGTGGTGGCGCCTTGTGGTTTTGGTTGAAAAGGCCTCAAGGCTTCGGACTCCAGGCCTGGCAAGTCTGAGGCTTCGTGCAATCTTGCAAGGTCAGGTCTTACCGGAGCAGGGATGAGGGGATATACGGTGATATACGGATACTTGTGCAACGACGCCCGGAAAGCACTGCGTCGCCCGGCACCTTGCTAACCATGTGCTGGACGTTCCTTGCAGATTGCCATTGCACACCGGTCCAATTTAGGGCATAGTGTTAAGGGCTCAGTCGTTGGTTTTGGGGTTGGGTTTAGGGGTGTAGGGTTAAGCGTCATGAGTATTCAGGGCCACAGGAGACTTTGCGTGAGGGTTTCTGGAGGTTGCATGGATATGCGCAGCCTGTCTAAGTACTCCAAGATACCGCAACCACCACCACCACCACCACCACTACTACCACGACGACCACCACGATCACTACGACGACGACGACCACCACCACCACCGCCGCCGCCGCCGCCACCGCCACAACCACTACCACCACCGGACCACAACCACGACGAATAATTCCCCGCTGTGCGCGTGAGGTTGCAGCGTTTACGGTTAATGGGGCTGCGGAACAACCCAACCTTGAGAGCCACTTTGGCTGCCAGCCTGCATTAGTGTTCGTACGTCTCACCCCAATGCTGTTCCTCGAACATGTGTGCGCCTCCAGTTCCGTCTCAGGACTTGCATCTGTCTATCTATTTATCTAAAACGACCTATCTAAAACTGTCTATCTGTCTGTGAAACTATCTTTGAATATGTGTAGGCGGTATGCATATATGTCATGTAGGCATGTAAATATGTATGTCTGTATGTATGTATGTATGTCTGCATGTATGCACTGTATGTGTGCGTAACCAGCTGAGCCACGGAAACGTTTCCACACGCCAGCGCTCCCAAGCCACAGAGCAGGGAGAGCATGCATAACCTCATCATCTCGGTTCAACCGCAGAGCATGCTCAGAGGCTGGTAAATGAATTTTAGACAGGGTCTAATGAATTTAAACCAAGACTTCAGACCCTGTCAGCAATTTTAGTTGTTTAGCACAGTGCGGCAGTGCTTAGCGGCTGCAAGCTGAGCGTCTTGCATGACAGGCTTTGTGGGAAGTGGAGAGCCAAAGCAGAGAATCGCGCCAAACAGTGCGATTGAACGTCGGGAAGTAGGGCCTACAACTTCTGCGAGCCTAGGCCACGGGAAACACCCGAAACCTGCAACTGCAAATCCAAATAGTGAGGAAAGTACACAGCCTAGTCCCAGGAACCGCGTCCGGGGCCTTCACCGACAAGGAAAGAGTAAACATGCATGGTCGACGAGGCCCTGAGCCCTGAATGTCCGCCCAACCCCCCCTGCAAGCTCTGCAATGGGCAGCCAATATCAACAGAGCCCGACCCGCTCTCTAAAAAACACACTAGCCATGAACACCAAAACTCTGTCACCCAAAACCTCAGCCCGGAAGCTACAAATCCCCAGTGCGCCCAAGCCCTACATACTGTACTGTCAATCCCAGCAAATCCAACTTCCGAAACTCTAAAGCGCCACAAGCTCAGAGGGCGTCAAAAATCACGGACCCACAAAACTCTAAAGCCATGTAAACATCCAAACCCCGAGCCTCAATTCCTAAGGCTCAAAAGCAAAGAAGTTTGGTGTTTAAGATGGTGTTTTGTAGTGTCCACATCGAATGTCCTTCTCTAGAGTTGTGGTGATTGTATGGACTGCTTCAACAGGTCCATAAGGCATCGCGGCCGTACACGGCTTTCCAAGCTGTAGAGGGTATAACGTTGGGACTTTATGCAAGGTTCTGCTGTTTGCGTTTCTGTTGTGTCAGGCAATCTGGCTAGCCTCGAGATCGGTTCAGCCCTAAACTTCAAGCCCTAAACTAAGTATCGATTTGGGATGATCTCTAATGTCCCTTATTGTTGGTTTCTCATGCCACGAGGCCAAGATCGTGTCTCTCGAGGTCTACAAGCATCAAGTGCTCGGCGACCTGTGCGTTGAAGTTGCCACTGCCCACACCCCCCGAAAGATCCAAAAACAGAGCCGCAGCTTAGGCGGTAAAGCGGTTGGGTACCTGTTTCAGGTTCAATTTCTTGGATCCTTTTAGGAGTCTGGTTAAAGGATTAGATCGGAGACTAAACTCGTTGACTACGGCTTCGCTGTACGACGCTCAATCACCTACAAGCAGGCTGTATTGGGTCCAAGTCACCGGCTGAGCTTTACCTACAAGCAGGCTGTATTGGGTCCAAGTCACCGGCTGAGCTTTACGAAGCCCTTGTCAATTCAAGCCGGAGACCCCAACGAACCAGGCTCCTGTAACCAGACTCCTCCACAGGTTTGATAGATCCATAAAGCTAGGGTTCAAAATCACTCGAGATGGCTTTAGCGTGATAGAGTTTTAACATGTCAAAGTTTAGGGCTTCTACTTTTGGTCAAGAGTCAGGATTTAGGGAGCATATAATGAAGCTAATATACGGCCAAACACGGGTACGAGCAGGTTGCACAGTTGCAGCTTCTGCGCTGAACTAAAGCCGAAGCGGACCCCCCAAACTTAGGTTGCTGGGGGCAGGGGAAAGGGTGCAGACTCAGCCCAAGCATCGCACTCTCAATCCCTCAAATCTCAACCACAAAGCGAAGCCTCATGCCCCAAACCATTCAGCTCAACAGGGATACCAATGGCCCGCCTTTTGGATCTGAGGGGTTCAGGTTTCGGGTAAGGCTTCAAAGCTCTTCGAGGTTTGAGGATATGCATTGATGATTTTGGCGTCGCTCGATGGGCAGAATGGGTTGCTGGAGATCTTAACCTGCCTCTGTGTTGGAACCTCCTTATTATCCTTATTGTTAGCATTGTTTTGATTAATATTCGTAGTAGTAGTAGTAGTAGTAGTCTCATTGGTTGCCTGGCTCTATGTTGGGATCATATTATAGGGCTAACTGGGTGTCGATTTCGACACTTCCCAAAATCATGTATAATTAAGGCTCTATATTAAAAGTAAGGGACATTACAAATGATCCCAAATCGATGCCTCGCTAATCGTTAGCAGAGGGTTTTAGGCTCCCCTCGCTCTCGCCCGAAACCTCACCTTATTTGGGGGGTCCTTATAATAAGGATCCTACTATTTAGGGTACTATATTAGGGTCCCGTATTTTCGGAAACCGCAACATCATAGGTGGCCTACTCAGAGCCCCCTGAAAATCCACTCCTGAGTCATCGCAAACTACCACCATCTGACCCACATGGGGGTTTCATATAATACTCAGGGATACCGTATATACCTTATTTTGTGGTCCCCATTACAAGGGTCTTACTATTTGGTATACACGTTGTAGCCCTTTAATCCCCGAAACTCCCATGGATACATTGCTGTGTTTTCTACTTCTGGGATTCCTCAAGGGTGTCCCCGAAACCCTCCACCGAATCCGACACGGGCGGAGCCTCTTTCTGCGAAGCAACCATCTCTTTCCTGTCAAGTGTGGCTCATCACAACTCGACTACTATAGGGGCCTGAATAATTAGAATAGGATTTTGGCGTATACGATACTATACTTAATAAGGAACACCCAAAATAGTATTGGTAATTATTTAGGCTCCTATATTAGGCTGTGGGCTCTAGGGCTTTGAGCTCTCAACAGTAAGGATCTAACTTGTAACGGTAACAGTATGCTTCTTCCGACACCCAACGGCTTCAGGGGGAGCACAATGCAGCCATCGTCGACAGGCTAAGGCTGCGAACTTGCCCAATAAGGTCTTTCTGTGCATCGGGCAGAGATTGCGCCCACTTTCAGCCCACGAGCCCTACGCCTGAAAAGCCTAACAACTTATCGTGATAACCTGAACAGAAGGCACTGATCCCCTCAACCTCAAAATCAAACCGTGCGGCCTCAGCGCATCGTCTCTGGCTGCGTCTGAATCCCTCCCGATAGTACCTGCAACTGCCGGTCAGAAGGGTTCCTTTTAAAGGGTTTCTTCACGGGGTTCTATAGGGGGGCTATAGTAGGGTTCGTAAAGTCGGGGCCTTAATGGTCAAAGGGTCTAGGGCCTCTAGGGTTTGAGGAAAATTCAAACTCCTGTAACGAAGCCATGCCAGAGTTTCGCGGCGCAGCCCTAAACTCTGTGTTTAGGGACTTGCTGTAGTCATGCAGGGCTGGAAAGGAACAGTCTCTCGTACACCTTTTCCCCTAATGCCAAACTACCATCCACCTTAGGTCGCCAACACCAGCAAACTGAAATCAAGGACCGAATCCTCAAGGACGAATCATTCCCTGCTGAACCGGTACAGTAACCCTCAACCGCACTATAACACGACCTTGTAAACGCCTAAACAAGAACGAGCCAATCACTACCAAATACACAACGTGAATCCCGCTGTTTACACCATATCATGTGCTGTATATCCTAGTGAACAAAGCCCTAGCGCTAACCACGAAAGCCCCTACACCCTACACCCCTATGCCTCTCAACAAAAACTAACTGCCGGAGTCATTCTTCTCCTGCCTGCAGGTCCACAACATGCATAGTTGCGGCACGTGCAGATGAGAGATGAGCATGAACTCACCAGCTGCAGCATCTTCACCGTTCTGCTGCTGCTTCTTTGGCAAAGCGGGGTTTCCGGGCACAGCGCCGGTGGTGGCCGAGGGTGCATGGAGGCCGCGAACTCGTGGTCCTAGCCAAGCCTAAACGCTAACACTAACCCTAAACCCTACACCCTAAGCGTTCCAGGGTGCTGCAACTCCGCCCAACGTGCGCGCATGCCTCTTGTGCAGGCGAGGTCCAAGTCATCTGTTGCAAATCCCTTAAGAACCCCCAAAAGGGTTTAAGGTTTAATGGCATAGAGCCCCTACTTATAATGGTCACTTGGTCCCCAAGGTCTAAATGAGGACTCCAAACACAAAGCCGCAAGGCATTTTAAAAGGCATGCTCGTGAGGAGCCGAGATTTGATAAAGGAATTGAGAAGTCACCAAAGCTCTAAATTTCAGAGCCAATTAAAGCATTAAATCCCGGAACCCCCAAAAAGCAAGAGTTCTTGATTCGCACGATGGGCCTTTGATCGGGCAGGTGGAGAGGTGGCGGCTCCTGAACTTCAAATTGGTGCTTTGGGGTATAGGGTTTAGGTTTTCCATACTAGAAGAACCTTGCGAATGTTTCAAGGGTTTTGTCAACAGGCCTGTGCAAGGATTCCTGATGCGGTGGTATAGTTTTATAGTTTTATATATCGTGTTCTAAAAAGGGCTTTAACATTGGGGCTTCATGGTTAGAATCGTGCTTTCAGGCATACTGCACTATAACTCTATACTTGGCCCAAACTCGGGGACACCTTCTTAATTGCTGGGAACTTTATAGTAAACTTTTTCTGGGCTGGGGATATAGATTAGCGGTTCAGGTTTAATTTCATAGGGTTCAGGATTTAGGGCCTATCTGAAAGGGTTGCCATAAGGAACCATGCTCGAAAACAATCAGGTGAATCAAATTCAGGAAGTGTCGGCATTGAATGTTTGGGTGATAAGAACTGTTGTTTTCTAATCAGGAAAGAAGCCTCGGGGCAACAGGGAACATGAGATTGAACAGATTTTGTTTTCGGAAGTGTGATGGGGGATGCAACGACCGTAGAATGTCAAAACGCTCAAACACTGAGAAACCAAACTGGAAACTGAAACGACACTTAAGCTAGGACGTCTAGACTCACAAACCTAGACCCTGGAGCCCTGCAAGCCAAACCTGCAGCCTCGCACTCCATCAAAGCGAAATTCCCAGCCCGGTTACTGTAAATGTCGGAAGCTTGCACATGCGCTGATACGGTTTACATCGTGAGTTGACAGGAAAGGCTCGTGTGGAAAACGAAGCAGAGACGGCAAGGGTAATCAGTGCCAGAACTGCAACGTCAGACACAAGCAGTTAAAATGGTGCGAAAGTCTACAGGCTGTGAATTCCTGCAACGTCTGCGGTCCTGACGTCGGAAGAGCCTTCTCAAGACTATATGTATGAACCTCTAAAGCCCCCAAAACCCAAACCTTCAACCCTAAACTAGGCCCTAAACTGTAAGCCCCAAACCCCCAAAATAACACAGCCCAACTCTGAGCCCTAAGCACTAAATAAACAAAAATGGACCCTGTATGCATATATATAGAGAGATATGCCTGTACATATATATATATATAGGTATGTCTGTACACATATATATATACACACAAATACGAATACAGCTACATATACATGCATATATATATATATACATATTATAGCTCGTCATTTTCCAAGGAAAATCTCCCGGTCCTCAATGCCAGCAGCTGCTCGGGGGAGCAGCTGCACAGGGCTTCGAGTCGACCTCCCACCTGCTCTGCGCTTGTCTGAAAGTCAGGGGGGTAGGACTTCGGGTTCTGAGTTGCTGAGTTCATAAGCCCCAACAAGTTTACACTTTCAGCTTTATAGTGGGTAATATTATCCCCCAAAAGTGTAAAGTGTATCCACTCAGCTACTAAGGGTTTAGGGGTACAGGGGTTAAGAGCTTCTGAAAAGTCGGGGGGTTTAGGGCTTCGGGTTTAGGGGTTCCGGGGTTAAGAGTTTAGGCTTTAGGGGCTAGAGTTCAGGGTTTGAGGTTTGGGGTGTAGGGTCGGGGTTAAGGTTTCAGGTCGAGGGCTTAGGGTTGATGCCAGGTACCTCAGCTAGGGAGTGATATTCAATTTGCTGCTATTTGCAACTATGTAAGGTGCCTCTGTTTGGGGTCTTTCGGGTTCGGGTTCAAGGTCCTGAGCTGCAAGAGTATACATTCGGGGGTCTATGTTAGCATGCAGGTTGGAATGGAATTCCTGAGTCCATGAGTGCGTTTAGGGTCCTATATGTGTTGTCCAGGGTTGTTAGAAGGGTCCCAGAAGATTTCCATAATGGTTTCGAGGTCAAGGCTTTAGGGCTTTAGTCGTTTTAGGATTTAGGCCAGGCCGGAATGCCAAAGCGCAAAACTTGAACCCTAAACCGAAACACTCTTTAACACCCCTAAACTATAGCCCAAATAAACCCGAGCCGAAACCTCTCTAGGGTTTAGGGTTATTTCCCGGGAGCGGTTTAGGTTTCAGACCTTGAGGGCTTTGGTGGTCAGGTTTTCGTCGGTTCAATTCGGTCTTTTGCAACAGGTCTGTAAGGGCTTTATCGAGGTTGGATCAGGCCTCTGCACTCAAGTTCGGTGTGGGAGTTTCCGAAATTTGGGGGTACCTTATTTGGGGGTCCCTTATAGTAAGGATCCTACTATTTAGGGTACTATATTAGGGTCCCCTATTTTCGGAAACTCCCATGTTGTTGAATATCCAGGTGACTCGGACTATAGAACCTGAACCACGAAGCTCCGAACCTAAATTCTCAACACAACACCACACCCTCGAAATCCCTCAACCTTTGCACCTGCATGTATATAAGCTTTCTCAAGAAAAGCCACAAACATGTCGCAAGACTTACCTACCCCCTAAACCAGCCATAACAAACACCATAAACACCCTAAGCCCTACACTCGCAAAACTCCATGGCTCTGGCTCATGGTTTGCGAGCTCCCGAACCCCAAGCTCTGCATTCGAGCTTTTAGCCGTAGAGGGTTTAGGGCTTCTGGGGGCTTTTGGGGCTCTTTCCACTAATAACGCTAATAACCAGAGTAATACCAATAACAATCAATCATAGTAGTGGCCTTTCGGAATTCGGGGTTTGGGGCTTAGGCGAAGGATTGGGGTTAGGGTTCCGGAAGCTCTCCGTCATGTTTCTCCTTCTGCTGAGCTGCCCAATGCAAAAACGACGTAAACTTTGCATCTTCGAGCCCAAAGCCTGAACCATAACCAAACAGAATAGTCGACAGCAGCATGTTGCATCCCTAAAGCTGCCTATAAAGTTCTAGAGGGCCCTGTAGTATTCAGTTCTGTGGCCACCAACCACCAGAAGATAAGAGTGTGATGGAAACAGGCCTCGAGCTGCAAGAAGCCCGAGTATGGCGCGGCATTCTGCCGGAAAAGCTTCCTTAGCTTCGGAGCTAGAAGTTGCACAGCCGGCATTATGGTGGCTCTCACCGAATCCATGAAAACGATCCCAACGCCTTATTACCCACCCTAAAAGCCTGACACTGTGTAGATCTAGCCCTACGACAGTTTAGGGTTTTCTCCTCATTGTGTGTGCCGTGCTTGGTGATGGATGTGGGGGAGAACTACGAGACTGTATATGGGTAGTTGTCAAAAATTATGGGCCTTTTGTGGGGAGTACCCTAAATAATAGGTGCCGTAATATATTAGGGACCCAAAAAAAGACCAGAGATTTGACAACCACCCATATGCCACGAAAGGCATCCATTCCCCCCACAAGCCCACAGCGACCCCAGTATCCGCGACGTGCCGGGCCACAGGTTCGGATTTTAAGGTGGTAATCGAATCATAATAAAACCTTAGGGTTTAGGCTTTGGGGTTTAGGCTTTGGGGTTTAGGGTTTGGGGCTTGGGGTTTAGGGTTTAGGGCGTGGGGTTTAGGGTTTGGGGTTTAGGGTTTAGGGTTTGGGGTTTAGGGCTTACACTTTCAATGTTTCAAAAGCTCAAGCGAAACCGATATCTTAGGTTGACGGCTTGAAGGCTTGAGGCAAGTGGCTGCATCAACTGCCATGGACTTTCGCGCAAGGTGCCTGAGGATTTGTCTCATGAGACCTGCTTTTCGGTGTATAACTCTCAGCTGTGTTCTACGAGGACTTTCAGGAGATTTGACTACTGATTCAGATGATGCTCTTGCCGGGCAAAGCAGGCTGGAAGTTTGAAAAGTCTCCTGAAGTTTTTGCAGTTTAAAGTTTAAAGAGCATCAACCAAGCTATAGAGCCTTCAACCCCTCCGGGCTCTGAAGCTCACAGCAGGAGAAGTAGAGGAGAGTCCCTTCACCTCAATCCCTCAAGGCCCGCATCTCCCTAAGCTCTTGATCCGAAGCATCACTAAGTCGCACAAGCATCTTTAGGGCCATGGGGCTTTAATTTGGGTTAAGGGTTTTAGGCTTTAGGGGTTGGGGTTTATAATGGTTGGTGTTGAATATTTGGCCTCAAGAATGATGCTTAAACCCAGACCCCAAAGCAGTGCACGGCCTCGCCATGTCCTTCCGAAGTTGAGCTGGTAAAGCAAGCCCTGGCGAATGGCCTCCTCCAAAACAGCTTGGGCGTCAGGGCTTCATTATACCCTAAACCCTTGACCCAAACCCTAAACCCTGAACCCTAATACCCTAATACCCTAAACCCAAACGCTAATTATACCCGACAGCTGAAACCTGGAGCTTTCGGCTCATCGCGGTACACATGGACTCCACGCCTAAACTTGAAACCCCAAGCGCTGCACCCCCCTTACTTTATGCAAAATAATTAACTACCACCTGCCTCAAAAATACTACAAAGCAACATGCTGACAAGAAGCCGGCAATGACTACACCCATAGCCCTCAAGGTGAGTCAAAGGTCCGGGAAGCGTCGCATGATAGCGAGAGCAAGAGCGAAGCTTCCAAAAAACAATAACATGCAACACAGTGGATGAGGGGGTTTAACAAAGCAGCAAGCAAATCGTGTGTCAAGCTCAGAAATGACCACACTGGTAAAGGGATCATGATACTGCTAATGGCTACAAAACTACTATCGTAATATTGATGAAGGTTGTACGGACTGTGTCACTGTGTAGGATGTACAGACCGCAGAAGGGTGTGCAGACTCTCAATCACGGATGCAGACCCCCACGCATCAATTGCTTCGAGCAGGGACCGCACCAACTAATATAGGGGCCTTAACCATTAATTAGTTAAAGTAGGATTTTGGGGTACTATAACTATAATAAGGAACCCCCATAATAGTATAGGTAATTTTTAAGGCCCCCTATATCATACAATTCTAGGCAGTGGATGCACATGTGAGAATGCACCATCGAGGTCGAGCTGTTTAGGCCCCTATAGAAGAAGCTCTTGGAGGACCTGTTGACATGCCTGTGCTGGCGTTGCACTTGTCATGGGGACCTGCGCATCCAAAGGGCCCTACTTCTGACAAGTATGGATTTAACTTGAAGGCCTCAAAAGGTGGGATGAAGGTAGGTAGGATTAAGGATCCCTTATAAACGGACTCTGAGTTTGGGATTACCCCACCTACCTTCATCCCACCCTTGGAGCCCTATGATTAAAAGAACCAGCCCTGCTGAGACTTCATGAAGCGGCTGGAGGCTTTTCAAAACACCCTAGTGTAGGGGCCCTAATAATTAGAATAGGGCTTGGGGATCCTGCATAGTACTAATGTAATACGGAGCCCTTAGGAATAAATATTGGAAATGATTTTTAGGCTTCCATATTGCAATACCAAAGTCTGAACCCTGAAACCCAGTCTCCAAAAAAGCAAAGCCCTCCCCGCCCATGTGTCTAGTATACAATAACAAAAACAAGATAACATGGTATGATATAACGTACTATATAGTATAGTCTAGTATAGTATGAAGTCCCAGACCCGAGGCATGAAAATGGGCCAGTCTCCTGAACCCTCAAGGACCTCAACCCTTTCAACTCTCCACTTAGGGGTTCAGGGGTTGGGCGTATAGGAGTTTGGGGTTTTAGGGGTTCAGGGGTTTACGGGGTATACGAGTTTAGCATCTCCTGAACCTGCTTCACCACCTCCGCGTGCATCTGATCGTCGATGCCTGGCTTCGGCCACAAGCGCGCGCCATAACAGAGCGGAGACAAAGGTCGAGCTCGCCGAGGAAGATACCACCCAGCACAATTACGTACTTTCCAAGAACGTGCTGGCCACATTCCTGAATGCTACACCGTGCTTGACTCGAGACTTGTACTACACATTCCAGCTCAGCCCGGCACTGCTGTGGCAGCCTCCACTTGGGATATCCTGGGTTTGGGGCTTGGAGTTTGGGTTCAGGGTCTGAGATTCAGGGTTCAGGGCGTTAAGGGTCCAGCGTGCTTGAGGCGTTCGTTCTTAAATTCCTGGCTCGTTGTGCCCTTCATGACATGAGGTGTCTACCAAGATCTCGCAGCCCTCACATGGCTCGATGTGTAGGCTTGAGAATGGTATAATTGTTTGTGCACCCTAAGCCCTAAGCCCCAAACCCTGTTTTTCAGACCCCTGGTGGAACACCTACAACTCCGCAGCAATCTTTCCGATGACTCCCAGCTCTCAAGCCTTCTTGAAACCATACCTGGATCCTACAAGACCTAGCTCTTTACCTTAAGGAGGCATAGATGATGAAATCATCAGAAGGAGCCCTGAAAAGGTAGGTTATTTAGGGTGGACAGCCCCCCAGCATCTCTTAACCTTCGAACCCAAGCGCTGACCGCCGAAACATTTCGGGGCAGTTGAATTCAGTTGGAGCTGGTTCATTTGGATTTTCTGGGCTGCGGGATTTAAGCTGACATTATGGTGCCCGCATCATGGGCTTTGGGCGGTTCGAGTTGGAGCTGGTTGCCGCCGTGCGTCTTCCTCAGGCCCTTCGCAAGGCTTGCAAATGCTGTGCAGGTCCTTAGCAGGCTTCGGGTTAAGGCTTGTAGGAGTTAGGGTTTTAATAGGGGCCAAACAACGGGGGACGCCGGAAAGGCGTACAACCGACCTTCGGCGAACCTTGTAAACCAACAACAACCAAAACGAACCTCGACACAGAAACTGCAAGGCCGGGGGGGGGGTTGGGCGAGGTTTGTCAAAGGCCTGGGCGCTGTTCTACCTTTGTGCTATCCCCCTCGGTTTAGCCCTGATTTAATTATGGCTCAGGGTTTGGGCTAAAGGTTTAGGGTGCGGCTTGGGGCTTCAGCAATTCGACGCAAGTCTCCAGTCTCAGTGTTTCGGCCGCAACTTCGCATCCTGCGGCCCGTCAACCCTGAGCTGACTCGCCTCGATGAACAGAATGAACCCGAGACCCCAAATAACCACGACCCCCAAACAAACCCTATAAACCCTAAACCCTAAGCCCCTAAACCCTAAACCATCCTTGAAAAGTCCCAGAGACTGCTGCATCCAGCGCCCGCGCCACCGCGGCTGCCCAGCTGTCGCCTGCATTGGTGGAATGTAGGCTTTACCTACAGAACGCCGAGGGTTTATGTACTGTTTAGACAAAACCCTCCGCGCTTGCAGGATGGCAATATCAAGCGCATGTGTATGTATATATATATATATATATATCTATAGATAGAGATAGAGAAGGACGGAGATGGATGTAGGTATAGATATAGATGTAGATATAGATGAAGATATAGATACAGACATAGACATCTGTATAGATCTGGGGAATTCCTACAACAAAGCTTTTGCGACTCCTAAGTAGTTCTGCTTTGGGAGCCGTGCGTGTTGGGGTTCAGGTGGCGAGCATTCGCAACAATGACAAATGGCCTGGCGATCAGGCGATATACATACTCAGTACCGAGGGACATCGAGATGCTAGATCAGGACTTACAGGGTTTGTCCGTTTGTCCTGGGTGTTTTGTGGTTCTTCCAATCCTCCAGAAAATCAAGTGAAGGTCTCGGGTTCTTCCGGCAGCGCCCAAAATGCCCAAATCCCAACCACAAACCCCGGAAGCCCAAACACCCCACAAACCCGAAGCCAAACCTTCTAAACCCTAAATTCTTTTATGAACCCAAAACCCTCTCAACCTCATAAACCCTAACCCCCTCCAGTCAACTGCCGGAACTGGCCGGGGCAGTCAAGGAGCCTTCTGGTGCCAGCAGTCTGAGACGCCCGGTTGACCTGCGGAGAAGGGTTTAGGGTTTAGGGTTTAGGGAGGTACAGCAAGCAACACGGGGGCTTCTTTCGGGCTTAGGGTTCGGGGTTTCGGGGTTTGTTTGGGCTTAGAGGTTTTGGGGTTTGGCTGGGGATATCGGTTCGGAGGTTACATATACACTCTCAAATCCAGGGTAGCATGTCCCCAACTACGACGGAGTGGAATAGCAACTGCTGCCTCCAGAGTCAACCCCAAACTCTACCTCAAACTCTGTAGCTGGCCTGTGGTGGATCAGCCAACGATCCACGCGATAGAGGACACCTACCAACCTCAGACTGCCCCGGCAGAAGGTACAGTCTTCGGGGTTGTGCTCGCATTTTCGTCCAAATCGACGATCGGGCTCGTGAAATGGTTGCCAGGGATTTCTTAACGATGCATGAAAAAAGCCCAAACGCCTGAGGGCCTGAGGGCACCCGAATTTCGAAAGACCTTCGGAATGTCGGAGTCTGCGGCTCCGGTTGTGGTCGTCTTATAAAAATAGGAGTACCTGCCAGGTTTAAGGTTGAGGATAAGAACTACGGAAGGCTTAAGACTCAGGCATAAAGGCCTTCGGGCGCACTACCCTCTTTTTGGGGAGGGGAATCGGCTTCGCCCGAATTCCGCCCTGACTGTGCCCGGCCTTAAGCGTGGAGAACGAGTCGCGTGTGTAGGAGTTGCAAGATCCGTTTCGGCATTGTTGGACTTGGTCTTATGGGTCTGAAAGAGCTGGCAGTCATTGCTCTCTTTGTCCAGAATGACTGTTGCAACAATTTCAGTCATTGTTTTGGTTACTTCCGTCCGGTTTCAAGATTTAGACTTGTGTCAAGGTGTTAGGAGACTGCGTCCGACAAGTCTTTCGGGGCTGCAAACGGATGCGGTGTTCCTGCTGTTTTAGACTGCTAAGATGCAACTTCTTTCCTGACATATCAGCACATGCAGCACTGTGCAGCTCCAGTCGCTCTCCCGCTTCTGGGGGATGTTCCAGTGCCAGCGGCTGAGTCCATTGCACCTGTCAGTCCGGATTTGATGCCGCAGTCAAAATCGTCAAAGTATCTAACCCAAGCTCTATCTATATCTATATCTATACCTATCTGTATATATATATATACACCTTTGACTATGCTTCAAGCCCCTGAAACCCTAAATCCCAACTGCTGAAGCCGGGTGGCCAAGTCGTAGCCGAGTAGCCCGGCCAAAGCACTCCCCCGCACCTTCAGGCTAAGTCAGGGATTAGGGGTTTAGGGGTTTAGGGGCTTAGGGTTTACGGTTTGGGATTTTAGGCTTTTGAGGTTTTAGGGTTTTAGAGGTTTAGGGTTTTTTGTTGAGTTCAGGGTCTAGGGACTTTTAGGGTTTATGGTCACTCTTCGGGGGTGGCCGTAGCATATTTAGGTTTCATATATGTGCCACAGCAGGCACAATAAGGTTTTTGGATATACTGCAGTATACATGTATTCAGGAACCCTAAGGAACAGTATTGGAAATTATTCCGGGTTTTACATTGGGATGGACAGTCTTGGGGCCTTAAAGCCTTGACCGGGCTCATGCTTACAGCTCGAGGTGTGTTTCCGGCCCAAAATTCAAACCCTATCAGATCGTGCAGGAGACACGGATCGGATCTCAATGCTTCGGGATGTGGGCGATTAGGTGTTTATGGGTTATATAGGCTTAGGAGTATGGTATTCGGGCTTTAGGGCTTTGGAGCGATCTGGAAGTAGGGCTGCAAGGCTGAGAATCAAGGTTGAGGGGTGTAGAGTGTTGGGTCTTGAAGTACAGGTTTGGGTGGTGAGATTACTTGTATTGCTGTAGGGTGCTGTGCCTATATGCCTACCGGCTGTAGGTTAGGTTGTATAGTTGTATAGTTATCGGTATGCAAACTTGGGGACCTTAGGGTAGGTGAGAGCTTCAGGTTCAGGGCCTGGGACTTCCTCCCCACGGCTGCTCCTGCATGTTCTTCTGCGTCGACCCAACGGGCGGTGATGAGGAATACTAGCACAATAACAGCCCTAAACCCTAAACCCCTAAACCCCTAAACCCTAAACCCCTAAACCCTACACCCTAAAATGATAGCAATAACAAGGGGCCCTACGACGCAATCGTATTAGCAACTATTCCCAAGAAGCATGTCGGTCATTCAGGGCCCACGGCTCGTCCCAGATTTCTCCCAAAAGCCTGGTACCCCAAGGCTTAGGGTTTAGGGTTTAGGGTTCAGGGTATGGAGTCCACTAGGGGACACCTGCCTCCTATGTGGGTTCAGACCAGAATTGCCGCGGGAGCGATGCTGTCATAGTGCTATTTACTACGGGAACACAGACAGTAGAGAGATAGATGAACGGATAGTTCGGTAGATAGACAGATACACAGATAAATAGACAGATCGAGCGATCGCTCGCCCATCGATCGATAGGGGTTCAAGGTACTGAATCATGTGCCGAGGACGCTGCAGGAGAGTCTTCGTCCTGGCTGCCCACAACCTGGATCACATCACAGAGCTTGTGCAGAGGCTTGATACGGAATATTCACAGGCTTCTGGGGGTTGAATCTGTGCTACCGGATGGTGGCGTTCACCCGGGGCTCCCTTGCCGGTCAATGCTATGATAGTGTGCCAAGACTACAACGGACCTTTCTGAGGGACCAATACAGAACAGCTCCCACCGGCAGTTGGCCAAGACCAAAGCCCGCCCCAGCCCAAAAACTCCCTATCGCACAGGGGACTTGTACGCAAATCTAAACACGCGCAATAGCAACAAACAACATTGAGCCCAACCATTGCAATACCCCCGTCCACCTCCCAATACATTCAGTTGCAAAGACTCTGAGGCCGTGAACCCAAAGTGCACTGCTCCTTCCCCGCTCTGCAGGCCCCAAGCTACGGGTATATGCCGTACACTATGAACCAGCATTGCAGAAGGCAGAAGGCAGCAAAAACCTACTTGCATAAACCTCCCTGAACCCAAAACCATGCGGGAACCCCAGCAAACCCTAAAACATGGCATTAACCGTTGTGGCAACCACAACCCTTATAATGGAGCCCCTGTAGAAACCGCCTATAGCAGCCCTTATAAATGTATAGCAACTCTTTACATGACGCCTGCTTGTAACCCGTTAAAAGAACCTGTATAGCCACTCTAAACCCTAAACCCTTAAACAAAAACTCCCTAACACATCCACCCTAAATCCTAAAACCCTAAAACCCTAAACCCTATAAACCCTAAAGCCTATATAAACCCTAAACCCTAAAGCCCTAAAACCCTCACAGGCTCCCCCAGCCTGGCTAGGGTGCAGCAGGCTCTCGGTCTCCAGTTCCCGGGCCTCCGCCGCCACCTCCCCGGCGCTGTCGGGAGCAGAAGGGCGGGGATCCCGGAGGCCCTACGGTTTAGGGTTTAGGGTTGAGGGTTTAGGGTTTAGGGCTTTCGGGGTTTAGGGGTTTAGGGGTTGGTTTAGGGGTTTAGGGTTTAGGGTTTAGGGTTTAGGGAGGGATCCAAACCATATGGGAGTTTCCGAAATTAAGGGATCCATATATAGTACCTTAAATCGTAGGATTCTTATTATAAGGACCCCCAAGTAAGGTACCCCTAATTTTCGGAAACTCCCAATATTATAGAGATTTTGTAATAGTGAGACTGGGTTTAGGATCTAGTTGTTTTTAGTAGTTTTGGTGTATCATAGAGGTATAAGAAGGAACCCCGAGGAATAGTATGGAAAAATTGCTGACGGCCTCTATACTACAAGTACTTGTTTTGGGCATTAGGCCCCAAAGTAGGTACTTAACCCTGGATGCAGCCTGGCTTAGTCTCAGGGTTCTAGGCTCATGGATTTGAGTGTTCAGGCTGTCGCTTGGATCTTGAAAAAAGTAGGCCAAGACACAATCCTCAACGAAATTTCTGCTTTCATCGAACACGCCCAAGACACTCCAGAACATTCTTCTAGTCCATGTCTAAACAACTTGGAAGCGAAACTCGAAACCCCTGAACCACTGAAGCCCCTAAGCCTCAACCCCCCCCCCCCNGCAAAGCCTTGACCCAGAACGCTAAACCCAAAATCCTGAACCCCAAAGCACCCTAAACCGTAACCCCGGAACCCAAAGCCTACTCCCCTGTTCTTCAATCGAAGGCACTCGAAGCCCTAGGCTTCCAAACTCCCATATTTTTAGAGCCTTAATCAGTAGAATAAGGTTCCTTGAAAAGGGTCCATAAGGGTTACTATAAGGGATCTATAAGAGTACTATAATATAGAGGCCTTATAATAATTAGAAGAAGGTTTTGGGGTATCTTATACTATTAAGGAGCCCCCCAAAATATTATACGCAATTATTTAGGCCACTACAGTATATTATCCCTGTGGATCCTGCAGCCCTGAACCCCAAACATTAAACCCTGACAGAAACCCCACCAATCTCAGATCCCAATTCTGGGTCTCGGATCCCCCTCAGCCATGAACTTTCTGAACCCTCCCCTCCCACCCCACCCTCAACCCGAAACCTTAGGCCCTAAATCCTGACATCTGGGCCCAAAACCTGCAAACTCCTAAACCCCAAACCCCTAAACCCAGACCCTGTTCCCCTTAAAACATATAGGATAATATCGTATATTTCAACCCACATCATCTACTAATTGTAGCTTCAAAACGAACTATAGTTTAATATAACTTCATTTCACAACAAGACAACGCCTCGCGAAGCGCCAGCCCGAGACTCCGAGGAGCCTCGCAGGCTGCCGGCAGCGCCTCTGGCGTGCGAAACTCGGGGGCTCTTCTTGTGGAGTAAGATGTGGGAGGTTCCGAAAATAAGGGGTGCCCCTTATTTTGGGGTCTTTATAAAAAGGATCCTGCTATTTAGGGTACAAAACTAGGGTCCCCTATTTTCGGAAACTACCATGTTGCTTTTTGGGTTTAGGGTTTGGGGTTGCGGGTTTGGATTTTTGGGTTCAGGGCTGGAGGGATAGGGTAAAGAGTTGAAGGCTTTTTTTGAGGATGCCCTGCGCGCTAAGTCAATGCGCGCATTGGCTCCGGCTCGGAGTTTTTCCGGTCTCGTTTTAGCATTTTATCAATGCTGTGTATACTACATGAGGGCCGAGAATGTCTCTACCGGGGTTGGCTTTCCATTCTGAGGGATAGAAGCGCTGCGTTCTGGTCTCAAGCCAATGTGGAAAATACATGCCTCTACGTCTTCCCTTTACCCTGATCCTATCCCTGAATGCTGAGCTGAAAGCTACGTGGTGTTCAGGTTCGTCGAGGTTGGTTAGGAACAGCGCGGTAAGGCGTTTTGAGTGTTGTTTATTGAGTGGAGCGTTAAAAGTTTTTAGGGGGTTTAGGGTTGAGGATATGGGGTTGAAGGTTTAGGGTTTTAGGGTTTGGGGTTTGGGGTTGAGGGCTTAGGGTTTAGGGTCGTGTATGGGGTTTGGGGTTGAAGGGTTTGGAGTTGGGCGTTTTCGGGGTTTAGTGCTTGGTGTTTAGAGCTTCGGGGTTGAAATGTTTGCGGTGTAGGCGTTTATTTGCGGTGTTGTATATTGACATTTGTTTTTCTGCAGATCACGGGCATTCGAAGAGGTCTTGACAGTTTGATGGGGTGCTCGGTAAAACTATGACTGTGCAGCCCAGTCATGCGCTAGCCTAGCATTATGTAGATAGATACAGATAGACAGGTAGATAGATAGATACATAGACCGGTAGATAGATAAACCGCCAAATCAATAGATAGATAGATAGATAGATAGAACGATAGATAGTTAGGTAGTTTGCTAAATCATCTGAGTCTTGAGCTTTGGGCCTCGCAAGTTTGCTACACAATCTGTCTGGTTCGATTCGCGAAACAAGCGCTGTTGGTCTACAGCCTTCAAAGTCTGAACCTTTTCAGTTTGTCTAGCTGAGCCGAGATTGTCGTGAAATTGCAGCAGCTAGGCAGAGATCTTACACCCGATGTAAGACTTTCGTTCCATGTTTGTTGAGCAAGTTACATGCCTGCTCTAAGAAGCAGGACACATCTTAGCACAAAGGGTGTAAATTGTACATCGTTATAGCAAGCCATGACCCTTGCAGCTCACTTTTCGGGTTACCATCCACGGCTCAGGGTCTTGAAGACGTGAGCATGATGAGAACTCTAAATCCCAACCCATGCAGGCCCCAAGCCACGGAAATTGCGCCAGCAACCTTCCGAGCAAACAGGGGGGGACACACAAACTGAATATAAGGATCTATTTGGTTTTAGGGTTTAGGGTTATAAGGATCTATTAGGTCAACCTAGCTCTCGCTCGCCTCCCAGCGCCCGCACCACCGCTCCGCAGCAAAGCGCAGCGGTGCCCTCCGCCGGCCGTAGACAGTCAAGCTTACGGTTCATCAAGAGTCTTATGGGGCTTATCAAGTCTACAGTCCAGTTTCCAGGTCGCATGGACTTGCGGCTCGGTCGTAAGATTTGGTGGTGGTTGAGGATTCATGGCGTCTTGGGCCTTGCGGGTCTCAGAGTTTAAGGTAAGGGGTAGTTTACAGCGGCGGTCGGCTGGCCCGGGAGCACTTTTGCAAAGATGTCCCACTCGATGGAGGCGTTTCTACCCTACACAACTCCAAAGAGCGCTGGCAAAGTCGAAGCACCCTAAACGCTAAACCCTATATAACATATAACCCTAAACCCTAAACCCTAAACTCCTAAACCCTAAACCCTTGCCCTATATAATATATGACCCTAAACCCGAAACCCTATATAATATATAATCCTAAACCCCAAACCCTATATGATCCTAAAGTCGAAGCCAGAGTCCTGCCTCTGCAGGATCAGGGGTCCTCCCCAACAAAAGCCACAACCCGAAGACCCCTTCCCAGAGAGCCCAATACCCCTTAATTAAGGAATACCTAGGGTTCCTTAAAGGGCTCCTTAAAGGGCTCCTTAAAGGGATCTATAAGGGAATTAAGGAATATGGCTTAAAATCTATAGGGCTTGATATTATGATTTAAGCTATATTCCTTAATTAAGGGGTATTGGGCTCTCTGGGTTGCCCCACCCTAAGACCCTTTGCTGGGTTCTTGCTGAGGAATCTGATGTAAGTTACCATGACAAGGAAACCACATTATTTACTATAGATCCCTAGTATGGTAGCTTAATTTAATTTCCGGAAAGAACCGAGTAAGACTCTATAGTTAATATTCTTATTATTCTTATTACTGTTTTATTCATATTACCAACATGATCCTAATCCTATAGACATCAAGGTCTAGGGCCCCATGACGCCGATAACCACACGCCCTTAGACCCCATGGCATGGACCCTCAACCTCTAAACCCCCTAAACTCGGAAGCCTAAACCTAAACCCTGTAGCCTAACCCCTTAACTCCAACCCCAACCCTGTAGAAACCCTACACCTTCACCCCCCCCCCCCCCCCCCCCCCCCCCCCCCACACCCCACCACACCCCCTCAACCCACCCCCCCACCCACCGCGCGAGCCCTACTCCCTCCGGAGAGGGGCGCGAGGCGCGGAGAGNCCCCCCCCCCCCCCCCCCCCCCCCCCGCCCCAACGCTAAACCCGAAGATCCTCTAAACCCCTCAAACCCAACCGTTTGAGGGCTTCGTGGCCTCAATGACTGAGGGGTGAGAGCTCAAGAAGCGAGGAGAGGCCACAAGTATATCGGCCCTAATAGTTGGCACAGTGCTCTGGAGTCATGATACTAAAGTTAGACAGGGACTTCATTCTGATCTCAGAGCCAAGTATTCAAGCGTCTACATGAAACCCTAAATCCTGAACCGACGGCAAAGCTGAAACACACGAGTGAACAGGTTCTACAAATCAGGGTTGAGTGCTTAGAAATGTCACCACCATACACGCCAAACAAATGAAAAACGTGCGCCCCGGACCACAACCAAGTCCAGGGAGTTGAGTAGTTACGAGTCCTCGAAGGGCCCTATAATCACCCGTGTACAACAGCAACAAAATTGATAAAGCCCTCATAAAGCTCTAGACCTATACAGTAACCTGAAAAGCCTGGGCCACACCGTCTCCCTGCAGCCGAAAGCCAAGAACCCTCGTTGGCCCCACATTAAAGAGGTTCTAAGGCTAATGGCTTTTGGGTTCTTGTGTGTTAGGTTCTTCAAACTAGTCATTAGAATCAATATAACAAGGATACTTATGATCATCTTACTACACCATCATGTTATATCTGAGAAATGATACTAACACAAGCAACTACTGACAACGAGAATCGTAACAACAGTCACGAAATGTATAAAGATGCTAACCACAGTTAGTGATAAAAACACCCATGCAATGTAGCGAATAAGAGTACATGTAAATAGGCAGCATAAATATCAACAGATGCAGGTAAATGAACATACAGGTAATAATCAGAATAAGAATAAGAACATGGAAACAATACTAAAAAGAACAAGAATAATAATACTAAGAAGAAGAATAATAAGCATAGACATAATAATACTGATAAGACTTAGAATTAGAATAAGAATAAGAATACCAGTAAGAACAATAATACTAATCATAACAATAATAGCAGTATAGCTAAGAATAGCCACAATAACTAGAAACATGATAATAATGAGTCTAACAATGGTAGTAATAACAAAAATGCAAATTAAGACATAATGGTAACATCCTAATAAAGTAGAGAAATATTCCTCACAATAGCAATATAGTAAGCAAAGAATTCTTAATAGTAGTAAGAATATCACTAATAAAAAGCATTAATAATGTAACATACAAAATAGCAAAAAGACAAATAGCATTATCTAGGAATATAATACGCACAGACAAACCAAATACATAACTACCAACAGTATACACAAACAATACAAACACATAGCCATCAACACACAAAACAGCATACACATATTAATGATCCGTCCTGCTCATAATCAAAATCACTGCACAAAATGATAAGAAAAGTCTTAGTTCCTGCACTAGCAACTGGCAAAGTCAGTGATTGCAAATGTAAAACCAGAGGCAGCTTTAGGTCTTTTCATAAACCTTATGAAACCCGATGAACCCCGAAACTAAAACAAACCATAGTCTGATAGATCCCTAAACCCTAAACACTCATACCCAAGGCCTCTCTCTGGGGCGAAGAAGATCGAGTCTGCCACGCAGGGCGTCTGCCCTGGAAGGTAAAGGCATTAGGGTTCTGCAACGGTCCCTGCTGGGATTCATAGGTGGCTCTTTGGGGTTTCACAAAAAGAGTTCCAAGATGGCTTCAGTTTTGTCTAATGGAGCTTTACTTACGGTCTTTCACTTATGCGGCACCTACTGGATTTCACAGGGGTCTATCTGAGATTAAATAGCATTCAAGGGTCCTACAGGAGTCACACCGGGGTCTTATAAGTGCTTCATGAGGTTGTTGAGCGCTTGAGGAGTTTATAGGGGTTGTTTATTTCACAGTTATTTGACATGGGTTTGGCGTTCAGCGTCTTATCGGGGCCACCGACTTAGGGTTTAGGGTTTAGGGTTTAGGGACTCTAATGCTAAACTCAGATGAATCAGCGCATGTGCTCACACTGTTTGCAAGCTTTCTTGACAAGTGGTGCATCCAAAATGGTTGTCGCCACCGCACTTCCTGGCACAGCTGGAGTTGTCGACAGTGCCGGCGCACGAAACCTCATAACGTGCAGGAAACATCATACATGTTGTCTGCTGCGATCAAAACTTCAAAAATACACCTAAAACCCTCAACACAAACTCTGAAACCCTAAACCTCGGAATCCCTAAAGCCTTTTTCACCTGAAGAATCTCTCAAAGACAGGGCCGACACCTGCCCGAGGCGGGCCGCGAGGGGGCCTCCTGCTCTCATGGACTTTTTCAGAGCTATCAGGGACTTTGCGATTTTGAGATTTAGTGGCAGCGATTCTGGGACTTCCGATTCGTTTGAAGCGTCGTTGGGCCTCATGATTTGTATTTACCGCAACCACTGGTAGCAGCGGTACTGGTAGCGACAATCATTGAAACCTCTTGCCTATTCTACCTGAATAGTGATTCGGCTATGTTTCCTGACCATAAGTTCTTGGCGACATGCTGACCAATAACATTCTAACTAGTTTGCGGCGTGTAGCTATCGACCCATGGATGTTCCAGGTTGCACTGTTTCTGCTCAACCGATGATTATCGGTGCATATTGCCACGATACAACCATTTGCTTTCCAAGGCCTAATCCCAGCCTTTTTCATGATCCTGCAGTACAGGTCAGGACAGGTACTATGGATACTCGTCCCCGTTGATGAACTCCTGCAATCGATTTGGCTCGTCGCCGACCCACACCATCTCACACCTTCTGCGGTGTGACTCAACCAGGCGTGCCACAAGTCTTGCTTCAGGTTGACTTGCTGCGCAAATGCACGCGATGGCCAGTCTGCCACCATCACTAACAACATCTTTGCCAGCCTGAGACTGAAGGAGCAGCGCTACCATTTCTCCATGACGTTTGAGTGCTGCACAGACCAGGGCTTGAACCCCAGCAGGGCCAGCATGCATCGGAAGTCCACTTTCCAACAATACTCGCACCGACGCTACGTGGCCTCGATCAGCAGCACTCAGAAATGCCAAGGTGTCATCAGTGCACTGGTGGGTTGCACACCCACCGACCTGCAAAAGAATCCGGACTGTTTCCACATGACCAGTCGCTGCAGCGCAGATGACAGCAACACATCTTCCGCCGTCCAAGTCCGTTCCTGCTCTCGCATCCAGTAAAAACTGTACGGTCTGTGTTTGGCCCATGATAGACGCGGCAGCAATTGCGGCTGTCTTCATCGGAGCACAGTTGGAGGCATCGCAAACCTCAAGAAGAAGCCCGGCGATATCCGATTGGCCCCGCATGGATGCGCACGTGGCAACTGTAAGGCCGACATCACTTTCCAGTTCAGGGGCAGCCCTGGCTTGGAGCAGCAGGCGCACAACTTCCACATGGCCTGCGCCAGATGTCCAACCCAATGCAGTCATGCCGAGGTTGTCCGGAACGTTCACGTCAGCTTCGAACTCCACCAGCACCCGGGCAGCTTCTAGATGGTTTCGGAAGCATGCACAGACAAGAGCCGTCCTTCCGCGTCGCTGTTGCTGGTTGACCTGTGCTCGGGCCTCTAGAAGCAAACGCAAGATGTCCACATGGGCTTGCTCAGCTGCGCGGATAAGAGCTGTCGCGCGCCCTTCGTTTTGGTATATATCCATTTCGGCCCCTAGCTCCAAGAGCGCACGAGCAGTCTCCAAGTGACCGCTCTCACATGCCCAAATGAGAGCTGTGCCTTCTTGAAATTCCCCTGGATCACTGTAACCGAGCTTGTTTATGTCGGCCCGGCCTCGGCCAATAGCCGGACAATGTCTGTGTGGCCTTTCCTGGCTGCAACAGCAACGGGCAAAATCGGGCCGGCAAGGCGTGCATTGCCTTCCAAACCTGGATCCTGTGGCCGCTGCAGGATTTCCTCCACCTCGGCAAGGGTCACGGCATCCTCAAACAGGACGTCGATGGCGTTGATGAGCTCATCGCGCTGCTCTCTCGAAGCATTAATGAACGGAAGTAAGATGAGCTGCACATGCTGCACACCATCCATCAGCGAAACAAGCAAGTTGTCATCCTCCATGATGTCTCCACCAATCATAAGCCGCTGTCTGAATCGCGGCACTCCACACTTACTCTGCAAGTCCTGCTTCAAGGACTTCACATTGACATCTTCCAGCCCATACACAGGGAACTCTGCCAACATCTGTCCCGAAGGCAAACACACCTTCAGCATGTCGGGAACCTCGCGGGTCTCTCGGGTAAGTTGAGACGCAACGGCTCCCTAAGATCCAAGCATCTGACCCTGGGTAGGGTAGTGATACTAGTGGTGATATGCATTGCGGCAGTGACAGTAGAGTGTGGTTTCTCCATACGCTATGCACTGCTTTGACTAACTTGTTTACCCTGATGTCAGCCACACCTACAGTAAGCAGCCCACCATCAGAACCAAGGTTCAGACTGGTTTCACAAGTTCACTTCAATAGAGTGAGATGAGTGTCCCGCCCCCTCAAAACTCGCCTCGGGCTGCAGGGCCAGGAACCTGAGCGAAGGTGGCCCGGCGAGCAACGAAGTACCGGCCACATCCTGAGCCAGCTCCGGATTTTCAGCGTCTAGGTGTGGGGTTGTTTGTAGGGCCCACAAAGGGGATCCTATTGTAGAGTCCTACAGTACCCATACGGGCCACACGGGCCATACAGGGCCTTGGCCTGCGTACACCAAACACTCCGAACCTCTAAAACCCGAGCCCGCGAACCTACACAAGACTCCTTGCTCCCTTCACCCCTAGGAGCCATGAAACCCCCTAAGCAAAGTGATGCCGGGAATCTGTCACCGGCCCGCCCGAGTGCAAGAGCAGCTGGTCTGGTGCCCAGCCTGACCTCACATGGCAGAACCCCGGACCGCCACAAAGGAGCAGCTCTAAAAGGCCCAGCTGCCTCATTATTACAATAAATGTGTGGGTACACATATTATTTATATATATTATATTATATTATATTATATTACATTACATTACATTATATTATATTATATTATATTATATATGTGTGCACACACACCTGTACCATATATGCTGTCCTAGAAAAAGTCAGACTACATAACTACTATCCTCAACCCGAGTACATAACTATGCCGTCCACTGGACCTAGGGCAGACCTAGGGCAGCAGTCATGATACTGAGTGCATGAAATTCACTTGCTCGCTTGCCGCGGCTTCGTCTGCAGACCACAACATACAAAAATACAGTGGCAACCGCAGAAGCAACAACACACCCAGTCTCGAGGGCTCCAGTCACCCAAATAACGAACTACTGGGTTCTCTATTAAGTAACCTTACTGTGTATCCCTGAGCAGCTGGAACACTAGTGATTCCCTTTTGCGGGCTTATTGAGGGTCCAGATTCAACACGCTCGTTCCCTCGAGTCTTCCTATAGGTACCTGCCGAGGCTGAAACCCAGGTCTCGACTCAGAGTACACACGTAGAGAACATGCAATCTGTCAGCGCCTGCACCAAATATCTGTGTATACATACTGTGTGTATGTATGTGTCTGTATATATATATACATATGTATTGAGATATACACATATACATGTATGTGAATATATATATATATATAGAGAGAGAGAGAGAGGAGAGAGAGAGAGAGAGAGATGGGGAGAGAGAGACAGAGAGAGACACGTGTACAGCTATACGACTGAAAAGATGCTGGACATTTCTGTAGAAAGGCGGTTTCCGGTAAATTGCTCCGGGGTCTTATATCTACCGAAAAGGTTCACCCATGCGCCTTGAAATATATATATATATATGTATATATATATATATATATATAGCGATAGATATTGCTCTGAAGCCCCGAACCTCTGAGGGGGCGGCCCGGCACCCCACAATCCGCGGGCGGAGAGCGTCTCGGCGAGGCTGGGCAGCAAGCCGTCGTCCACCTGTATGAAGGGTTTTTAGGTTTGCCATGGAAAAGGGTTGAAAGTTTTGGGTTTTGTGTTTAGGATTGAAGTTTTGGGTTTGAGGTTTAGAGTCTGGGTTTGGGATGGAGGCTTTGTTGTTTTTATCTGTACATAGTTACTCCCTTATATAATCGTATTGAAAGTATTACTATTTGACTCGGTGTCGTGGCTGGGGGTTCGAGGGCCCGTGTTTCTGTATAACCGCCGTTCTTTACTACTCTTGCCTGTGCCCACTTCTCACTACTACGCCGACTTCGACGATATGTCTTCTTCAGCTACTGCTGCTGTGGCTGCTTTGAAAACGACAAGACCGACAAGAACTACTACCTCCACGACAATCTTGCTGGTGCTGGTGTTTGCAAGACTTTCACGAATCACGATTGGGATGACGTCTATTATATTGGAGAAGAACAGAACGAGGTAGTCATGCAGCCAAATAATTTGGTGCTGGTGCGATCATGGCAGTGCTGATGATGATTGCTCCCTTGATGGCAATAAGCGTATCGCATCTGAAGGTGCCAGCATGGATGTTCACCACAGCATACCTCAACGAAACAGGTTGAAAGTCAAGCAAACCCTGTGTTCTGGACCAAGACCGACCAACAATCGATTTCTGCAAGACGAAATTACAAGACCGATCGCAAACCTGACCAAGCCTCAAGCTTAGAGGAGCAAGAGGATTTCAGGAACAGCTTCAGATCGACGTCTGAAGCTCTCGCATTGCGTCTAACGCAAATGCCGATGTGAAACGTGTGGAAACTGCTGCACTCTCTCAAACCAGGCAAACCTGAACAGCCATTCTGAGGAACCAACACACCACGACACCTCAACGCTCACACACACACACACTCACACTCGCACTCACACTCACACACACATTTTTACGCGAAGAGACGCACACACGTCCATGCATATCTGAATGCACGGAATATGATAGTATAGAATATATATATATATATATATATATATAATACACCCTAGAATACTCTAAAATAATCCTATGAGAACCCATCAGAACCTATAAAACCTTGGTACATGATTATAGTTCTATTCTAAGTTTTCAATCCCCTCCGGCCGGCGACGACCAGAGGCGCTGCTCGGGGGCGGTCGCCGCAGCGGCCAACACGACATCTGCAACATCGCCTTGGGCTCATGAAGTTGTGCAGTTCAAGGTTTTTGAGTGAGGTTGGGGATCTCTTGGTTTATATAGGGATTGCTGTGGGCGTTAAGGCTTGGAAATAGCAAGACATAGGGATAAACAAAATTCCTGGTCTAAAGAAAGACTGCCAATGTGCCAAAAACATTTAAGGCCCCAAACCCTAAAGCCCTCAATCGAAAAACCTTAAGACTCCAATGCCTTAATTGTTCAGCGATAAACGTAAAAGATTGAAAGTGGGAGGGGCATAAAGTGGCGGCAGCTTCGGGCTTCTCGGCCTTAGTGTCCTAGCGTAGCCGGAGGGACCCTAGTCATCAGAATAGTGTTTTGGTGGCATGTTACAGTATGTTAAAGCTAGGAAATCCTGCGAGTCGTCTGTGTTATTCCTGCTTTAGGCTTTAGAGCTTTCGAGATTTGGGCCTAAGGGGGCTTAGTGCTTCAGGGTTTAGTCTAAATTCACAAAGCCTGAAACCCTAAACCCTAAACCCCAAACCCAGATGAGGGGCCCTCAAGGGTTTGAGCTTAGATCAACAAGACATAGCGAAACCTCTAAAACACTTTTGCAACCACACTATAAGTTATAAGCCTTTGTACAACCCCGAAGTAGAGATAGCTTTGGAGCTCCTAGGCCTCAGCGATTTGGAGTTTCGGGCAAGATTTGGGCGGCTGTCAAAATTAGGGTCCCTTTTTGGGTCCTTATTATAATACGGCACCTAATATTTAGGGTACCCAAAAAGGGGCCATAATTTTGACAACTACCCATTTAGGGTTGAAGTAGAAGGGTTTTGGGGTGCATAGGTCTCGTGGATAGCCCATCATAGAATTTATTAGCACGGATACCTCAATGTTTAGTGTAGGCTTTGTCAAGCCTAAAAAAAGCCCAGGTCAAGAGAGTCGCTCCAAACCCAGGATGTAGGGTGATGAAGCTGGGAGTTTTAGCGCTCTCTTATGCAGGAAAGCGAAAGCCGGCAGCGACGTTTTTGACCATCGTCTTCTGTGCTGGCCGGTCAAGTCCGGATGATGCATAGGCAATATTGAAAGAACCAGATCGCCCTGGTTCTAGTCAGCTTTCTCGCGTGATTGAGGTTTCGGCTTCGATGATCTGCAACAGCGGCGGAGGCACATGAGCAGTAGCACGGTGACGGGGATCCAGGAGTAGATCACCACCTTCAGGATCAGGCCCAGGCGTGCGATAAAGGCGGAGTCGTTCACCTTTGGGAAAGGGACATCGGGCACCGGCAGCTCCAGAAAGGAGCATAGAGGCTCCCAGCCCTCCGTCACTGTGAACTCGAGGAGCTTCTCTTCCGGCACAAGGGTCCGAACCATCCTCTGTAGTCTTGGGGCCCGGCCCTTAACAAGTATTTGTGACTAGGTACCCCTATAGGAACCTAAAAAGGGAATTAACAAGTTTCCCAACGTGCCACCTGGCATCGCATTGTGCTTCTCGTACTGCGTGGCCAACCAGCCCTCACGATGCTGATCGTACCCATAAGTGAGTTCGCAGGGCTCCAGCCACATGGTCTTCTGTCCCATCAAGCACCGAGCTGCATTGAGATCCTGGATGCTAGGAATGAGGGAGAGGAAGTTCGGGTAGAAGAGAGAGAAGGGACTGCTCTGAACACGCACGAACTCCATCAGGGTTGAGAAAGACTTTTCCCAGCCGGCTGCCTCTTTGGGGTGCAATGTGAGGATAACTTTCGCATCAGGAAACATCTTACTCTGCTCCGCGAAATACTCGCACATGGGATTGTCCATAGTTGCGTTGTAGCCATCCTTTGCAATCTTTTCGAAGACCTCGTTCACTGAGACCTTACCTTCAGAAAGTTCTCTCCACTTCTTCGCATGGGAGCCGTCTCGCATCAAAGCCTCCATGTGATACGTCTTATATCCGAGTGTTCGCAATGCCTCCTGCATGCTCATCGTACCTGTCCTTCCGAGCCCGGCGACAATCACCCGAATTTCTCCTTCTGGCTTTGTCATGCTTGACCGTCGGCGGCTGAGGACTTGTCGATGTTCGGTTCAGGAAAAGTGGCCTGGTCCTCGCCGAAGCTGCGGCTATGCCGGGCCAATCCAATCCACAACGACCGAAAGGAGCTTCACCGCGAAAAGTCTAGCAAAGACTTAGCAATCATGCACGTAATCTTGTACTAGAAGCTCTTGAATCAACCTTAGCTTTCCCAGCCTGAAGCCCGCAAAACCAGGAGCTGCAGCGCACTAACTGCTGGCCCCGAAAGTGCGCTTGAGCAGAAACATCATCAAGGCCTCATATCATGCAAGCACAGCAGTACTGTAATTTTCAACCTCTTCGAATACAAGTTTCTTAGGTTTTCTTGATGCAGAAGTCGTCATTGAAGTAATTTGGACACATGAATCAGAGGATGCAGCTCAAAGCACTGCGTAGGGCAGGAGGCACTTCTGAGTAAGCCGAGAGACACCAGCCACTTCGCCGAATGTCCTGCAATAAAACGCAGGGCCCACTAACACTAAACGCATACCCAGAGAGCCCAATACCTCTTAACTAAGGAATACGGCTTAAATTATATAGGGCTTCATATTATGATTTAAGCCATATTCCTTAATCAAGGGGTATTGGGCTCTCTGGGTAGGGCCCGCAGCCCTGAGCGTCAGCATGCGACGATTGAGTTTCCATCCGGGCTGGGGTTTGGGAGCGGGTTGGTCTGAAAAGTTGACAGAACTGGTGAACCATCAGTGATATGCGGCTGTCTCCATTGTGGGTCCTTTCCCGGATACTTTGCTCTTTGCTGTAAGATCACAACTAAGAAACTTGCTCACCAAAACGGAACTACAATGACGATGGGTGTTTCCGAACATTGCAGACTTCTTGAAGTCAACCCTCACCCTGACACCGCAATGGAGGAGCCTACGGCAGTAAGTGAGGAGGGCCTTGGGCTTTGACAATTTAAAGATTTACGTACATAAGGAATCGGCATTGGTGCTATTAAAGACTGTATGTATTTTGATGCGGGATATAGATCACGTTTCGATCATGCATTCATGAGGCTCCGCAATGCAAAACGCAAAAAAAAACACTACAATCCAGGCCCTGAGCGTAGCACTGAACCCCATATCATTTTCTCTACACCTGGTCTTCAAACACGACACCTCACAGAGCTTGCCCCCTTCACTGCCCGCCAATGCAAGAACCCATCTTAAAACATCAGAAACTTCGCAAGCACCCTGAAGCTTCAACTCTTTCGGGTGTAGGGTTTGGGATTTATAGGGTTTAGGGGTAGGGTTTGAGCTTCAGAGGACGACTTGAGGGCATGACCTTGTAACTTTGATGTTGAGCAATGGACCCTGAACCCTCAAGCCCGAAACAAAAAAACAACCCTAGAAGCGGCTATGAAACCTTACATGGATGCCTTGTAGCAGAACCCCTTGAACCCTACATCAGAACCCTCCTCTAGCGCTCGCGTGGCCGTCGACGCCAGTCGGCCGCCGGCACCCAGCGGACGCCCGTCCAGTGAATGGAGCGACCTGTGGGGGCTGATAAAAGCGAATTTGCAAAAGATTTCTCAAGTGAATGAAGGGCTTCAGCAGAGAACATTTGGTGTTTTTTCGAGAGTTTGTGGAGGGATTGGGAAACAGTGGCGCTTGATGCAGCTGTAAACAGGGATTTATGCGGGGTGTAGACGGGAGCTAGGAGTGCCAGGGATGCGGGTTGCGATGTGAGGGCCTGTGGCTTGACATGTGGGTTTTGTGGTTCAGGGTTGAGGTCCAGCATCTGCAAGTTTGGGGCGTGTGGGTTTCAGAGTTTTACAGTTTGTGGTGTAGGGGACGAGGTTTTAAAGTTGCATCACAGCTATATGTATATGTAGATGAAAACACAGACTGAATGCATGAATCGAAACTTCCTCGCATGCTGGCATTGCGAGGACAGGGGAAGCCTCGCACTTGTGGGTGGATGTGTGCGGTTTTGTACTTGTGCATCGCGCCTCTCGCACCCAACACCCTGAAGCCTCAAAAGACCAAGCACTCCTAACTTCTGCAAACCCATGGTTTCCAAAACCGATTCTTTTGCCGTTTCTGTCAACTTATTGATCAATATTATTGTTTCTGGAAATGGTTTCTTCGCGGATTATTACTTTCCTTTCGCGGGACTTTCGCCCTCACTTTCGCGCAACATGTTTGAGGTGGTAGTAGTAGTAGTAGCAGGAGTAGTAGTAGCAGGAGTAGTAGGAGCAGGAGCAGTAGGAGCAGGAGCAGTAGGAGCAGGAGCAGGAGCAGGAGCAGCACCAGCAGCATCAGTAGCAGTCGCCGTAGCAGTAGCCAGGCTGCAAAAGCCGACTCCAAGTCGCGGGCCATGGCGTGTGCCATGTCCTTCAAACGACGGGGCTTCTTTCGCGGCGTCTTTCGTGCAACTTTATCGGATCTTTCGCGCTAAACCTACTATGATTTCACAAAAATGATACCTTCTATTGATGCTGCGTGCACATGAGAAAGACCTATCCTTGAAGCGCAGAGGCCCTGAATGAAAGGCACGACCATGCCCAACTCCCCCGCCACGTCCCACAACTGGTGGACTGCATGGCAGCCGGGCGATTTGGCTTTGGGTACTTATATTGCGGCATGGCGGGACAGCGAGTTTGCGACCTGTATGCCTCCGGACTGGTACAGCGTATACCTCACAAGTCCTATACGGCCCAAATCTATGACGCAACAACTTTCGCGGATTTTTGCTTTCCTTTCGCGTACCCATCGGGGATCTTTCGCGGACACATGTTAAAACGGCTTTATACAAATGCCAACACAAGGACCTTTAGATCAATGCTCAGTAACTGCTCGTTCCGTTGGGTGCGTCTGAACCCCCCCTCACCACCCGAAAACTTAAGCAGCATCCTAAACCCTGAAATCCCTAAAAGCAAAACACATATATATATATATAGAGAAGAAACAAAGCAGGATCGACCTGAAACGCCGTTTCAATTTGGGCAAGGGGCCGCACACCCAAGCCGCTTCCAACGACCAGCACCTGCTGCTTCAGTTTGAGGGTGTATGGCTCATATACTTTGTTGCGGGCATTCGTCTGCTGCCTACGGCAGCGGGGAGAGCATTTGGGCGGAGTTCGGCAAGGAGATGCCGGGCTACGGCTAGGGCTTCTGTTTTTGCGGGGCTCCCAAACACGAAAGAACCGAACATCCCCAGGCCAGAAACCGAAAGCTTCCAAACCACAGCAACTCAGAAACCACCAGCCCTAAACGTGGGCTTTCAGAGTTTTTGAGTTGGGGATACGATATTTTTATATACATATATGGGGGCTAAATGACCAATGTAAACTGCAAGGATTGAAGTGATTTCTGCCGGAAGCCCTACACACTCAATCCTGGTATCAAAAACCCAAGAGGGAAGCAATTATTTAAGGGGCTACGGTTTATTGTTCAGGGTTTGGGGACCCAATCTTCGACTGGAACTTGGAGTACGGTTGGCATAGGGTGCCATGCAAGCCGCTGTTCAGGCACGAATTGCTTGGGCTCTCAAATGCCAATACATGGCTGCGGAACAAAATAACCAAACAACCTGCAATCCATCTATATATGAAAATGATAAAAACTGCTGGACATCTTCGTTTGAGGATAATACCAGGTCTTTGATGCAAGTACATGGGGCTCCTTTCACAACGTTGTCAGCCTATGCAGACTAGAAATCAAATCAACGATACTTCGTCTAAGTCCAAGGGCAGCGGCGCCAGAGAGACAAAAGTGACAAGGGGAATTTTTCGCATGTGTGTATAAGTCGAAACCCGGGACCCTACGAGTAGCTAGCTAAACCGCAACCCGCCAAACCCAGAATCCGTGCCTCCTCAGCCTGCCACAGCATGTCCAAAGGGATATCGGCCTGAGACAAACGTCCTAATGTAAATTATTACAGACTTTTGGGGCTTCTGTTGTAAGTCCCTGAGGAAGAAAGCTGCTCAACATCCAGCCCTCGTTGCTAGGCTCGCAAGTTCAGAGGCTCGGGAAGTTGGAGCTTGTCATGCCTCGGGGTTGCAACTGCAAGGGACGTGCCGCTTAAAGGCTCAAAAACTCCGAGCTTTCCGCGAAGGCCAGGTATTGAGGATGTAGGCTTGTGGGGGCTTCTGGTCTGGACAGAAGAAGCCTGGCAGTGCCGAACACAAATGCAAAGCTCGACATTCAACCTCAAACCCACCTCAAACCCTAAACCCAAGGCCCTGAACTCTGTGCTTGACGATCATTCTTAGCAGTCTTCATGTTTCTGAGTACGGAGAGCCCAGGAGCACGCACTCAACAAAACAGAAGACTCCTCAAGCCCCAAAGCCAATACAAGCCCAAATACCCTAAACCATCCTAGCCCCCAAAGACTATAGCCCCTCAGCTCCAAAACCCTCCCTGCTATGAGGCCTGGCGGATGCGAAAAGGCGCCAATCCTGATTCAACTTTCGGGTTGCAGGTCGAGGGATACCCTAAGGCTCTGAATCTATTTAACATAAGTACCAGTACTGTTTATAGGGATTAGGCAACGAAGTATGTATTATTTGTATACTTGGAGCTTTTAGGAATACGAAGGAGAATGATTGGGTTAACGGTTCAAGGCTTTGACCTGTCTGCCTTCAGTGTTTAGAATCTTAAGTCCCAAACCCTAAATTTTAAACCCTAAACTCTAAACCTATAAACCCCGAGGAAGCTTGCGGGAGTAGGGAAGGATGGATTTGTAGGCTGTGGGTATGTAGGGTGGCATCGGAGAAGGCTCAGGGGCTCCTTTAAGGGCTCCTTTCAGGGCTCCTATAAGGGCTACTACAAGGGTTAAGGGCTCCTTTCAGGGCTCCTTCAAGCGGTACTGCAGGGTTACTAAAGGACTCCTTTGAGGGCACAGGGGCTTGTGGATGATATGGTTTGGGGCCCTTTTTCAAGGCCTTCTGGAGTAGGGTACAGGGCTCAAGGTAGTAGGAACAAGGCTGTACGGATTCGGACATGATTAGAGGGTTCAGTGTTGTTTTCGGAAATAGGGTTGGCTCAACATCAGCTCCAAAACAGTGTTTGCTGCTTAGGCTTAGCCTTTAATTTTGTCATTGTTCAATGTGACGTTAGTGGCATTGGCGGTGGGGGCGGTGGGGCCGGCGGGTGGGTTACGGTGTGTGTCTGTGTGTGTGTGTGTCTCTGCGTGGACAGCTCGCCAGGCCCGGAGTTCGCTCTGTTGTCGACCAAGACAGTGAGAGATGTGATTTTGACTTGTTCTCATCCTAGAGGTCATCCTCGGTTGTACTGTATGGGGTCTCAAAAGGTTAGGGGTACCTTTTTGGGAGTCCTTGCAATACTGCTCCTCTATGTGGCGTCTATATCAAGGACTCCTTATGTAGTTTCCGAAACGCTCAGGTGGTATTCATGCAGAGAGTTCTGCAGGCCAAGCAGCTCGGCTCCAGAAGCTCGAGAGTGACGGAATGCACAGCCCGAGCCTTTGAAGAAGTGCACTCTTGCAGATTCGTAGGGATTTGGGATTTGGAGCCTCGGGTATAGCCTAAACCATGAACACCTAAACTTAAACCCCAAACCCTGAACCGGAAGTCCAAAACAAAATTAACCCATAAATAGAGCCTACGAACTATAAACCTCAAGCTGAACTAACAACTAAAATCTAAAACCCCTAAACCCTACTGTAAACCATAAGCCCTAGATTCCTAGCTCGAACCACACATCCCAAACACTAAACTCCGAATCCAAACCCTAAAGTACTGTAATAGTAATGGTGGGAAGAAGAATCATGATAACTACCAAAGCCCCTTCCTGAGCTCGCCTCCGATGGAATCAGCACCTCCTCGGATCCGGGCAGCCGAACCTTCGACATATCGTTTTAAGGCTTGAGTTTAGGGTGTTTGGTGCTTTTGGCTAAAAGTGTGGGGTTTTTGAAGGGTGTTAAGGCCTACACTAAACCGTCTAGGACCCTAAACCTGAAGAATAACCATTACTTTTACTATTTGAGACACATCTCCTAAGATCTCCTAAACTTTCACGGCACCGTAGGTTCACAAGGGTTGTAGGGATTAGCGTTTAGGGATTCAGGACTACTAGTACCTGATGACTAGGGCAGTTCCTATTGCACATAGACATCCCCGAACTGTACTCCCGCACGACGGCGGACACGCTACTCAGACTACTTTCTGGTCAAAAGCAAACCCTCCCAACAACAGCAACACAACAAAAACACCCCAAAAAGGTGCCCAGGAGCCGTGCATTGAACCCCAAGCTGAGCTGAGGCCCCGGCCATCGGCGTGCAGCGGTCACCATCTGCCACCAAGCCATCATGGATCAGCAGAGCTACAGCCTCGAAAGGCTGTTGTATAGTGTTCTCATAGGGCTCTAGTGTTAAAGCATGAACTACGTACCAATGTCTTGAAAGCGGGCAAGCCGTTGCTTGGCCCTCCCAGCTTAACTTAACCATAGCCCCAAGCCTAACACCCCGCACCAAAATCCAGACCCTGCACCCCAAAACCATTGACCTTAACCGTTAACCCTGCAAAAGAAAAGCCTCGACAATTCGACTAGGGTTTGCGTGTCCTTTGCAGGTCAGATGTGTTCAGGCAGCTCTATGACATTCTTCGTTCGAAAAGTCTAAAGCTCAGTTCAAAGCCCCTAAGCAGACTGCGTGCGGCAAGGACGCTGCCCCCGAGCTCCGCGCGGCGGCCGTGGCCTAACCGAAAATGCAATCAGCCCCTGTAGCTCCAAGCATTTCTTTGTGTTGAGCGTCATATTATCTGCTTTAAGACGTCATTATACCGCTGCATCTGCTTTTCTGGGAAGATGCTTGCACCGAACACCAGCGAACCAACTTTTGCGCCTTCGTTGCTGCTTGTGGCTACATCTGGAGTCTCAGAGCGAACCTCTCAAAAAAACAAAATGCAACGATCCTTGTTTTCGGAAACCCAGATTATGTCATGCGCCGTCCAGTACTCGGTGGAAGAACCAAGCCGGCTGACACACCGTGCCAGAAACCTAAACCTAGAATCCTAAACCCGGAACCTCCAACCCTAAACCTTAAACCCTAAACCCTCAACCATAGAACCACGTTGGAAGTGGACCTTCCGGACCAAGAGACCTCCCAGAGTGTGAAAACTCAACACAATCAAGGGGCCTTAACGACTGAAATGGGGTGTTGGCCTTTGTATATACTACAGTTCAAGTGCTCTGCGGGGCTCCAAGCCCGCATGTCCATCCACAGCCCTGACGGTAACATACGGTTTAGGGTTTGGGGTTTAGGGTTTGGGGTTTAGGGTTTGGACCAGGCAGTCGCAAGATCCAGCCGAGCCCCTGCAGCCTACGGCCACTTACACCCCGAGAAATAGAGAGGTCAGAATTTTGGATGCATGCTAATATCATAATATCCCTGCATAGTCCCGTCACGGCTATCGCATATTAAATTCTATACTAGGTGTCGATCTCACCAGTCCCCCGTTTTTTGATCATTAGGGCTCTATATCAATAAGGGAAACTAAAAGATATCCCAAACCGATACCTAGTGTATGTAAGAGCTTTCCGGCGTTATCAGCTTCTGAGGCCACAGGGGGCCTCTGCATAAGGTGACCAGGCTCCATGCTTTGCGCCGGTGTGCCTTGCTCCGCTGGGAACTTCGGTTTAGGGTTTGAGTGTTTAGGGTTTGAGGGTTCGGGGTTTGAGGTTTAGGGTTTGAGGGTTTGTGGGTTGAGGATTTAGGGTTTGAGGGCGTCTGCAGGTTTCGGGGTGGCAGTTGTTCGGCGAATCGACCGCAGTTTATCGTACGCAGGGCTCGTGGCCGTGTAGTATGGCAAGCTTGTGCTGTTCTGTCCATTACTGTGGGCTGATTTACGCTGGTGGGACTCTCCTCGTTTTTCACGAAATCGCCGTCGCAATAGCCGTCTCCGGTGCAATGATGCCAAGAGCAGCGATCGAATCCAAACACTGCCGCTACATTCCCAAGATCTTTCTTCCAATAGTAGGATCCTTATTATAAGGACCCCAAAATAAGGTACCCCTAATTTTCGGAAACTCCCATGTATTCTTCCTTCGGGCCGGCTGTCACAGCATTTCCTTCACGGAAAGTCTACAATTTCAACGCTACGCAGCTTGTCGGATCTGGAGGGTAGGGTAAGTCCTCAATCCACATTGACATGTAACACCTGCGAGAAGAAAAAAAGAACTCACGACCCCAATCTGTAGTTATTCAAGCCCCAATATCGCTGAGCTCTATCCAATGCCCAGGCGCCTTCCAAAGCACGGTGCTGCGACAGAGATTGCCTCGAATGGAGGAAGTTCAGATTTAAAGTGGGTCGAACTCCAGTGCTTCAGGGTTTAAAAACCGGCCCTCGACCCAAACCTGACACCCTAAACCCTAACCGTCCCTAACCAGATCTTCATAGGGTTCTGCATACATGCCTGGTTTTGTTTGTTGGGAACTTCGATCCATGGGATTCTCTTCTGAAGACCTCAGTTCCGGTAGAGGTCTGAATACCTAAGCAACAGATACACAATCTGAGGTTTAGGGCTCATGGTGTATCTGCGTAGGAGTCTCTATGCTTGTAGTACCATATCCACCGGAGTCCTGTTCGAAATACAGTCTCTTGACGCCAATGCGCCCCACCAGAATCATCCGATAGACCTCTTGACTGAATTATGAACACCCGAAAACAAAACGTAATGTAGGGGCTTCAATACTTACAATAGGGATAATCATAATAAGGAACCCCCAGAACCCTATTCTAATCATTCTATGGTCCCTATAGTTACCATTCTGGTTCCCCGGTCCCAGGCGCTTTCCAGGCGTCCTCTGGCCCCGCCGGCACGGCGCGCAAAGCAACGCTCACATCGCCTGGAGGGTTATCGTGTTTCAGGTTGTAGGGTTTATGGGTTCTAGGGTCTAGGGTAGTTTTAGTGTTACAGGTTGTAGAGTCTATGGCTTCTAGGGTTTAGGGTTGTTTTCGTGTTTCAGGTTGTAGGGTTCATGGGTTCATGGGCGGTTATGGGTTTATGGGTTTTGGGTGCAGAGGTTGATGGTGATGAGCTTCGGTACTAGGATTTAATAGGATTTGTGGTCTAAGGTTGTTAAAGGTTGTCCGGCTTAGAGCTTGTAAGGCTTCTGAACTTGGTATTCAGTGCTTCGAGCTGCATTCAGCTTCAACGTTTAGTCGAGGGTTTAAGGCCTATAGATGTTTGGAATTGAGGGTTTTGGTTTCAGGGTTTCGTGGGCTTCATGGACAGCAGGTTTTGCTGTTTGAGATGATGTTTTGGGGGTAACCCGAAACCTGAAACCCCAAATTTGAAGCCGTTAATTAAACCTCAAACCCAAGACCCGGAAACCTTCAACCCCAAACCTAATCAACATCCTAAACCTTAGCCATAACCCTCCAACCCCAAACCTCCGACCGTAAACCGTCGGCTTTTGGCAGTTTTGCCTTCTTTCGTGAGCTGAACGCGCAGGAGTCCCGGCGCAGCGGGAAGCACCGCATGCTCACATCCTGGCATTGAGAAGAAACGATCAATGACGTAAGACATGAGACTGGCTTTGATGATCACAAATAGTAATTGGCACAAGCAACACCAGCAATCTTAACATTGTTCTGTACTAACTGCAGCAGGGACACTATTGTTCGCACCAAGTACGACTACACTTCTCCCGAGTAGCATTGTGCTAGATAACCGTGATATTCGGAAGCAGCGGTAAAATAGTAATGACGGTAGCGAGCACCACGGCCATAGCACTGAGAATTATGTAGATAACATGACTGATGCAAACAGACAGCAGCAATGCTCGCTTTTTCCGACTGGCTGAGCAAGTGGTACTCCAATGCGGAGCAACAGCCAATCTAAACCTATGCTTGAAGTGGCAACTGCTTCTATTCGTCTTGAAGCACTAACAAAATATGCGAAGCAAAGAAACATCGTCACAAAATGAATACAAACCCAAGACCTTTTGGTGCCGGCCCTTTCAAGGTTGCAACCCTTATCTTTCCTCCAAGGATGAACAGAGGACGCAGGGCTCAGGGCCGAGGAGTTTGCTTCCTTTAAACCCATAACGGTTTAGGGTTTAGGGGTTTAGGGTTTAGGGTTTAGGGTTCGGCAACCCAGCCTTCCAAAGACCCGACGTCCTGAACCCGGCGCCGGATACCCTCAAACCCTGCACGCACACGCTACACACTCACACACATACATACACGCACACACAGATATATATATATATATATACACACACACAGACAAACAAACAACAAAACCAGACACACACACACAAAAACAAACAAGCAAAACACACGCACACACCCACACACAACTAAAACAAAAACAAAAAACAAACAAAAAAAAAAACACACACACACACACACATCCGGGCCCCGGGCGAGGTGCCGACACTAAGGCACGATCGAGGGCAGCTCGCAAAGACTCGGAGAAGTCCTGCAGGCGGGGGATATCTGTTTTCAAGGTTGGGTTTAGGGGGTTTCGGATCTATTGACTGAAGCCTTTGAGGGTTTGAGGATAAGGACTTGACTTTGGGTTCAGGGTGGCACTTCCAGAAACTACGAATTTCAGCTAAAGAAGTTCAGACTGTGTGTCAAAGAATACCGTAGCGCTATATCAAGCCTTCAATCCCAACAAAGCTCGCCCCCACGCACTAAATCCTCACCCCGAACCCTTTTCCCGCAAGTTCTCTCTTCGGACCGTGCCCCAGCCCTAAATCCAACCAACAAACCTCGGAACTCCTCATCATGAATAAGAACACCCAGCGGAACTCTTACGAGAACCGGCTTCATCGAGAAAAAAACCTAAGCCCTCAACCTGGAGAAAAGGCGCCAAACGCCCCTGACAGCACCCCTGCCTTTGGCCACGCGATGCCCAAGCGCCGGGCATGCTGCCAGAGACGAGTGAAGTACGGCCTCTACTGTCTAAACGGCTTAAGGTCTTTGGGGCTTCAGGGTGTTTAAGAGGTTCGGTAAGGATTTGGGGTTCAAGGGCTTATTGGATTTAGGAGTTCAGTGTTCGTCAACGGTTTTGGGGTTTATCGTCTGGAATTTATCAAGGCTTGGCGGTCTCAGCTTTCGGGTTTGTGTGCGAGAGGCTGAGAGTTACGGACTTTAGGCTTTGGGCCTTCTGCACTACAGAAGTTGTAGACTGATGAAGGGGGGAAATGCAGGTCACAAAGCAGGCTTTGTCTCATAATTGCACCTGTTGCAACTCATAACCCTTCCGCTGTTACAACTCACAACCCTTCCAAGCGAGCGTTTAGGCACAGTACTCTCTTCTTCAATAGCCAGAATCCTCAGAAAGCTCCAATGTGTCTGTATATATATATATATATATACATGCATATGCAAGTATGTATAATCCTTCAGAATACATGTACGTGCAGATTTACGACCTCCCGAACCAATGAATATTGCTGGCGAGATCAAGTCAGCGTTTGGGTTGAGATCGGGTGTGACTACCGACACCTTGTCTCCATCAATGCACCTGGAGATCACTCGTCGACGGTCGAGCCGGGTCGTCCTCGAAGACCACGTATTGCAGAACACTCTCGTCAGAAATGACTCAGAGCAGTGGCGGAGAAATGGAGCAACACCGAGCACCTCCAGCATAAGCCTGGGGGGACTTCTCGCGACCATGCGCGACTTCCTCAAGGTCCACGACAAGTCAACAAGTCCAGACATGCTCCTCGCTTCAAAGCAGCTACGAGGTCTGTGGGTGATCCAGCAGCTGCATTTCGCATCACATCATACACGGAGATGATAGACATGGCGAAAGTCGAAAAAGGAGCCCGACATGACGCTGGCACGGAGGCTTCTTCACGCGCTATGCGGTGGGGTACAGCCTTTGGGGGCTCCAAAAATGGAAGACTATGGAGGTAAACCCCAAAGAACCGGATCTCCACCAAGTTTGCTATAAAGGACCGCCGAACAAGGGATTTTGATCTTATAAGACACTGAGAGAACCGGCCTAGAATCCTTCAGAAACCCACTTGCCTCTTACCCCTAAACCCCACTATCCTGAACCCCAAAACCTACAACCATACTCCGCAGACGCTCGAGCCTGTTGTCGAACCCTTATAACGACCCACAGGCCCATCTTGAATCTCAAATCCCACACCAGGGCACCGCGGGGATGCAAAACGTCCCCCATCCCAGGGAAGCCTCAAAGTCTGTTTTCATGTTTCTGGAAGTTTATCGTTTTGGGTTTAGGGTTTAGGGTTGTATAATTAGGGTTCTGCAGAGTTGTTCATACGGGTTCTGTCAGGGTTCTAGCTAGGTTTTTTTGTGATGGTTCTGTTCTGGGTTGTAGGGCTGTAGGCCTGGGCACAGGTGGTTTGTACGGGATTTACGGCAATTTACGGCATAAGGCGTAGGTTCTGGGCTAAACAAGCAGGGATTCAGGCTCTGATGGTTTAGTGTCGGAGCCGGGCTGGAGGCCTTGATGGTTCTAAGGCTTACGGCCTATAGGGTCTGTAGGGTTTAGGGTTTAGGGTCTGTAGGGCCTACAGGAGTTACGGGCTATGCCTGTAAGCACAAGTCCTAAGCTTACGCATCAGGAGTTGCGCCTTGCTCAGAACCGAATGAGCGCTTAAGCACTTGCTGCTTCGCCTATACCGTCTATACCACTCTCGCCTGTAAAAGACTCAACCAATCAGGGTGGAGTGCGGACCATGATTGATAGAGTCTGATAGGGTTTGGCTGCGACAAGACTATCCTGTTTCACCCTTCTAAGCTCACAGCCCTCCTTAAAGCTAACGACATCTGGTTCTACTCACCCAGACATCACTGTCTGGGAAGAAGTGGTATTAACAGCTCGCGATGCTCCCAACGCCAAACTCTCACAACTTTAAGCATGCGTTTGCTTGCTGAGAGAAGAGAAGCTGATCGACGGCCCGCCCTCAGCCAAAACTAAAGCCCGTGCGGCTTCGTGGTATGAGGCTTAGCTTTGGGTCTCGTGCAGAGCTGCTCGGGTGATGCATGTTGTCAGTTGAGTAAAGGTCTATTGGCAACCTGCTCCTGTTAACATGTAAAGACCAAAAGTGCTTAACCCCGCATGGTTTGCTTGCCACATACAGAACACAACAAACCCCAACCCTGAATGACTTTATTGACAGCGAAAACACTTTGAAACCCCAAGCCGCGAATACATCATAAACTGAAACTCGAAACTACGAAAGGTCTACTTGCCACCCATGCCACGTGGTAAACGCAAGCTTCTCGGCTTCCGCAGCGGCTGATGCCATGGCCCAAAGTGGGCAGTAAGACCCTATAGAGGAGGGCTGAGGTTTAGCGGTTTGGGGCTTAGGATTCAGAGGTTTGGGGCTTACAGGGGTTTACAATCTAGGGCTTCAGGGTTTAAGTTTTCCGGTTACCTCGAAGGTATGGCCAAGGCTGAAGACTCACATAACATGTAAGGTTTAGGGTCTTTAGGGTTTTAGTTCGGGGTTCTGGGTTTAATATGCGGGAACCGCGGGTTACAGGGCTTGGGCTTAGGTCTGCGGTCATGCGTTGGTGAGAATTGGGGATTGATGTTTTAGGTCCATCGAAGCCCAAGCACTGCAAACCTCGAGAAAGACTGAAGCTCAGAAAGTCTTCGCCTTGCTTGATGCACATGGGTAGTTTTCGAAATTAGGGCCCCCTTTAAGTCCCCAAAATATATAGTACGGCACCCTGATAACAGGACCCTAAATGTCACCCGTTTTTAGAGAACTACTCACATGCGTGGTGGAGCCGACTTGGGGACATATATGTATAAGTGTATGTGCATAGACATATGATGCATATGTATACACATGAAAGAATGAATGTATGTATGTGTATACAGATAGATAGGTAGATAGATGATAGGTAGATAGAAAGAAAGATAGATATATGCATACAAAGACTTGGACACTTTAGGTACAGGAGCTCTTAGGGAGCCCTAATCATAAGGACGTTTAGGGGGTAGGGGGCATGGGGGTAGTATAATAAGGACTTAATAATAAGGCCTGAAGTATAGTCCCCTACCCCCCTTCCCCCCTACCCTTCTAAGGGTCCCTATGACGTAACAATCCTGAACCCGAAACCCCAAGTTACGTCAGCTCCCGAGCCCCAGGAAGCAGACTGAAGAAGGCAATAGATAGGGCAATGGGTAGGGGGTTCAGCAGCAACACAAAGGAGTCAACCGTGCATACAGCCTAAAAACCATCAACGACTCACATAACCCTGAGCACTGAAGCCCGGAACACGCTGAAAGAACAGCAATCAACTGATCCAGCACGCAACCCTAGGCCGCACACGCAGCACAGACCACCTGAAACAACAGAGCGCCGAAGCCATGTAAACACCTCGGATCCACCCTGCTCACGCCCAGGCCCGAACACCCTTCAGACATCCTCCCTGAAGGTTTTAGGGTTTAGGGGTTCAGGTTTTGAGCCGGTGTGAGAGCCTGAACTGTAATGCCTTTCCGATGCATTGTATACATTGCTCAGAGAAGGGGATTCTGGCAGCCCCCAGCCACGCGTGAGTGAATATTAGTGAGTCTGTTCTTAAGCCGTGAAGCCTAAACCAAGCCAATCAAAAAACAACTCGTGCATGTCAAACGGCGGACCTCATGAAGTTGCTGCTGCAGCTGCTGCTCGTCCACAGCCTGGCGCCTGGTGGCTCGTCAAACAGACACGTCGCTTAACGGAGAATGATAGTATGTTATTCTAGTACTGTCATAACAAATCAAAGTGCATCAAAGCACGTAGCAGCATAGCATACGATTATGAGTCGTCAAAATATCGTATATACGAGAAACTAATATGGACGAGTATGCTATGGTATAGTAAAGCATGCTGTAGTACCATATTACATGATAACCTGCTCTCGCGGCCCTAGCGGCTTAGAGTTTACGCGTCTGAAAGGTTTTGTGCAGGCTACGAAAACGGCTCTTGGGACTTAGATGGTCCTAAGGATGAGGGCATCAGGTCTAGGGTTCAGCATTGCCTAAATCACAGAGTTCACCATCATACTGTTGCAATCTATTATTTAACTCTCTTGCTCTCTCTATGGACAAGTATAATACATATATATATATACATATTTATACTGTAATAAATTATTACAACGAAGAACCCATAAGTTTAGGGCTATGGACTCGTGGACAGAACCGACGTCGGAGTCTGTCAAAGCAGTCCAGTTTAATGCATGATTGGTAGTGACACCACCTCCCAGTCCTTTTGTTGGTTTGGGCAGGGCTTCAGTCTAAACACGTAAAGTATATAGCCGCACAACCGAAGAATAGTTTGGGGAAGTTAAACTGGTCTTCATGCAAGCAAACCAACCACATGTTTGTATATGTGAGTACGAACATGTATATATACATATATACAGATATACAGATATACATATATACACATATACATATGTACATATGTACATATATATATATATATACATATATCCCTGATATTCTCGCCCCCGTGGAAAGCACGGGCGCTGTTACAAACACCCTGCTTTCTAGGGTCGCTGAACCACCCTGTTTGTCCAAACTCATGTGCTGCATCAGTTTGTTGTTAGAAATGTGCAAAACAAGTGCCTGATCGACCTTTTTCGGCCTTCGAGAAGCGATCACTGCTTCCGTCTCGCAGAACTCTCATTCATCTTGAGCCTGGCCAAAACGAAGAGAATAAGAACCGAACAGGTTGATATTGCTTTCATTCCAAGCCTTCTTAACTTCAGCCGCATAGCCAGATACCTGGCACTGATGCTCTTCCGATCGTGCTCGTGATGCTGAAGCTTTACCAAGATTTGAGTACCCACCTGTAGCCCACGGTTCGCAGGATGCCTTTTTCAAAGGCCTTCGGCTTCGCACGGCAAGCCAAGCCTGAGTCGCAAAACAAATCAACCTAGATCCATCCATGTTTTGATCTCAGATCATCTGGGTGGAGCACGTTTCAAGTAACCCATTTGGTCTTCGCACATGAAGCCATGCACATACCTTTCGTTTATGCCTTGGTCACAGGCTCGCTCGCGAATGGTGTGATATTGGACAGCCCTCTATCTTTTGCTATATTGATCGAAGATTCGGGTGTGAAGCGACCGCAGGACTTGATGCTGAAAGGCCTTGTTCAGGCTGGGCACTTATGTTCCCAAAACAAATTCTGAACAGGATGTAGCCAAGAAAATTGCTGAGTCAGGGCACATGTGCCTTTGGTTTCATATACCATCGTCGAACATCTTTCCTTGGCATCGCACATAGGGGCAGTGGAGTAGAGGATTACCAATTAACCAAATCATGGCCAAGGTCACGTTTGGCAGAGTCGTGACAATGCCCGGTGTGATCGAAGAAAACCCATGCCGGTGTCGTAGATCTCGAATGCGTACGAATCAGACCTCAAGGACCACATAGGAGCAAGTACCCACATCGAAATCGTAGTAGGTTTAGGGTCTCCAGTTTCTCAAGCCGAGCAACAACCAACGTGGAGCCTCTTCCGAGATGGTCAAAAACCTTGCAATTGACGTCCTTGGATTTAGGTCAAGACTTAAGGCAACAACGAGTATGATCTCATGCAGCAAATCAATTTATGTTGCTTTCTTCAACCTCTTTCAGGCCGGGAGCATAGCATGAGTGAGGAGGGTCAACTCCTCGTCATTACCGGCACTCCGACTCCACGTGTCGAAGCAAACTTCTGCAGGCCAGGCACAAACGACCCTTGCATTCCATGCCTTGCAAGACATATAAGCTCCGTGTGACTTCTTGTAAATCATTTTGGGAGTGAAGCTTCGCTGTGTCGATGGCACACGGTTTTGTTTTCGCCATGCCAAGAACGAATCGTAGGCATTGTTCAATCTTGTTCGAAGTTTTATGCTTGGGTTACCAAACACCCCCAACTTCAACAGATAGTCGATGCAACCGCCGTTTGCTGTCCAAAGGAGCCCCAGGTGCACTGTGTGCAGAAGGCACCACTGTATCACAGAAATGTCGAATCGTCGCAGAAGAATTAACGGCGAAGGCCAAGTCGATTCCATAGCATTATTCACAAACTGCACGAAAGTTCTGTCAGGGAGAGGCTCCGGGAAATCAGGGAAGTCACTTCTCTGCAGGGAGCAAAAATGACACATTGATTCGGAGTTCCAGTGGCACTTGAGGTTCAGTGCCTCACGTTGGTATTTCCAGTCACCTCCGACTTCGGTGCATTGGAACAACAACCCAGTCGGGGATGGCAGGTCAAAGGCTTGGTTCAAGGACCACACGAGTGCACGGAGAAGTGGCTGTATCGTTGGAAAGCCCAAATTTCCTTTCAAGGACACAACAGCAACTGGCCACCTTGAGGCACGGCCACTACGAGGTCTCCACAACGGACAGGAAAGTATAAAGGCTAGCACTTTGTCTCCCTGCTGGTTGTACGTAGCATCGTCGCCAAAGAGCTTTACCGGAATCCTTGGCGAAGCATCGTTTTCGGAATCTTTCGCCCACGACAAAGTGTGCTCGCGAGCTTTGGCCCAGTACTCCACCAACTTCGCATTCGGAATCTTTACTCCCACAGATTCAAACATGTAGCGCAATACTTCGTGTGGCCAAAAGATAGGCACCGGCCGATAGACCCAGTCGCGACAATCATCATCGAGAGGATCGATTTTAAACGGAACCATCACATCGTGCATTTTCTTAGATGGCCAGGTTTGTCATTCGTGTCAGGGCTGGAAGGAACTTGTATCGTATCTAGAATCTAGACATGCTACCCCATAATGCTGCCCAAGCTCCAAGGGAAGAGGGACCTGCTTCATGAAGTCACGGGTGGCGTTCTGCTGGGCTCTGTACTTCGCAATAGCACGAGTCTGCGGGGCCAAATTGAACTTACCACACTCCTGAGATGGAAAGTCCAATGCATTGGAAACACCTAGGACTAGAACGAAGTCTGAGATTCTTGAAACCCATGAACACAAACCCTTGAATCCAAACCCAAAGCCCGAAGCCTCCGAACCTAGAACATTACGATTAATGGCGGCTGCGTGTGCTGCTGGGCGGCTGCTTGAGCTGCTCGGGCAGATCGCATCTGCCGTTGTACGGATGAGGCCTGGGCGAGCCGATAAGGAGAACACGAGAACACTACAATAGAATGTGCCCATTGATATATGAATCAAAACCAGAAGCCCCATCGCCCACTTCTTCAAGAATGTTGGCGAAAAAAGGAGCATAGTCCACATCACCTGGCCGAGAGTTCAACATGAGAAGTGTGAGTATAAGGTTCGGGGATTTCATGATGCGAGGACGATGCGAATGTATGCTTGAAGCAGCCGATCACACACCCTCGTCTCCTTTTCCGTGTCGCCAGATCCGCCCCGGATGCAGCTTTCAGCTTTGTATGTCCCAGCCACCAACTCTCACATAGAGTTGAGACTCTCAGGCATTTGAGATTCAGGACATCCTAGGGTCCAGGGTTGGGTTTGGGCTTAGAGCTTGGGGCTAATTGCAGTAATCTCGAACTCAAGGGTTCAGGGTTTTTTTCCCAAGGTTTCGGGATTAGGGTTCTAGCATAGATTGGGATCATATTGAACGAGATTGATGATAGCGATTGTGCTGGTGATGGTGCACTGATGACACTGATCGGGCCAGGGATTTGCGGGATGCCAGTCGTGATGTTTTCATGGTGATGCTAGTGATATAGTGATGATAAGATGGTGATGATCTTGTTCCATTCGAATGCCAGTTGCTAACTCAACTCGGCTTGTGAGCAGAGTGGCACCCTCGGACACATACAGGCCTCTAGGCTGTGTCTACTTCTTCTTCGCCGGGGCTTTCTTGCCCGAAGCAGCAGATTCTCTCTTCTTCAAGGGGCTCACGAGGGTATCCCAGGATTCGATCAGCTTGGCCAGCTCAGCCACTGGCTTCTCGACCTCCCCCACCTTGGTTCATGAAACCAGAAGTGCTGCTGAAGCAACCAGTTCTAGTACTACGATCAGAGACCCGTACCTTGCTTTCATCCACCAAGCTTTGCAGGGCATCACGTCTCGACTTCAGCACCGACAGCTGCGATGCGACATCCTTGAGAATTGCATCCTTGTAGTGCTTCGTCCTAGGTTGGGGTTCGGACTTTCGGGTTGTGGCTTTGCGAAGGGAGCATTGACTTTAATTGTTTAAGACTTGGACTGTGTTTGAGGGCCAGGCAGGTGGCTCAAGTCAGCCTTAGGATAGCAGCCTCCTTCCCTGATCCTCTTCGAAAGAGCACCAAGAGCCTGAAACCAATAAACAGGCCGAGCCATTGGGTTTGAACTGTGCACGTGGGATTAGGGGTTAGGGCCTTTAGGGCTTGGGCTTAGGGCTTGTCGTTTGGGGGTCAAGGCTTGTAGAGTTTAAGGTTTAGGATTCATTGAACTGTGCACGTGGGCTTACCTATTTAGGGCTTGGGCTTAGGGCTTAGGGGTTTGTGGTCAAAGCTTGCATTGTAGAGTTTAAGGTTTATAAGGATGGGGTTTGTTCGGGGGCTTCATATACAGGAACACACTAGGCCGCCTAAACCTCTAAGGCCGACTCATGAACTGAGGGTAGTTTATTAAAGGATATTATATATATATATGTGGCATGGACCTTTAGGGTCTATTTGGCAATCCTGGTCGGCTTTGTAAGTAAACTGCAACAACACCACGGCGACAAGGACGACGACGACTGCGTTTAGCACGACGNTTAGGGTCTATTTGGCAATCCTGGTCGGCTTTGTAAGTAAACTGCAACAACACCACGGCGACAAGGACGACGACGACTGCGTTTAGCACGACGACGACTGGGTTCAGCACGACGACGACAAGGTATAGCATGACGGTTATAACGGGAGGCTGAAGCGAGTAAAGGTCTCGAGTGGAGCCTAAGGGTCTAAGGTCTTAGCTCCTAACTATGGTCTACCGGGGTCGGTA